>JACEEZ010001085.1:455000-497500 GCA_016584305.1 Chionoecetes opilio | reverse complement strand
CCCGCGCGTGGACATGTGGTGAAGGTAATGACAAGATAAGTGCAAACACGAGTGAGGTTGAAAAGAAGAAAATGCAGTAAGACTAATCCTGGTGTGGTTGACAGACTAGCAGTGACGTGTAAGCAGTGGCGCCAGTTGAGCTTGCTGATGTGGTCCAGACATTTATCTATAGCAATGGGTATCAATCAAGAAGACTTTGTGAAGGCCTTCGTTAGTGCACTAAGTGAGGACAAAGTGGTGCAAAAACTTGAAAGTGTAATATGCGAACGTCTCATCAAAGAAGTGCATGTGTAATGCCGGAATGACCAACACACGCCTTCCGAGCTATATTATCTTACAAGAGGTATGGGAAGGCCTAAATAACCATAGTTCTTTAGTCTAGACTAAGCGTAGCCTAAATACAGTGTATAAGTGAACAGGTTACTTTTAAGGATAACTTCCTTCAAGTTCTTTCATTTCTATCTCCCCTTTCGTTCGCTTTCTTATTTTTTTTCTTCTTCCTCCTTCATTCCTATCTCCCCCCCTCCATCCTCCTCCCCCCCCCCCCCACCAAGCACGAGAGCCACGAGGTGTAGTAAGTGAGGCATTAAGTTCGCGGGAACCAATAGCTTCTAAATTTCAACTTCCTATATTCCCCTTACCCTCTCTGATAGATCGATCAGGACCCTTATATTCTTAGAATACTTAAAAGAATAAGAATAGAGATCCGGTTTAAACATTGACAAACAGATCAGTAAAGCAGTTCACTAAAATTAAAAGCCTTCCAAACATTTCTTTCGACTAGCAAAGAGCTCGATCCGTGGGAAACCCGTTCGGACAGCAGCTGTGGGTTAGGTTTAATACCCAACGTTAACCTGTTCTTGTAAATTAAATTTTCCTCATCAAATTAAGAGATTTTGTTATACTTACTACTTTAGTAAGTATCTTTTCCTCCCCATCTAATAGGAGTCGTTTGACAGTTCACACCCCCTTCGTGGACGTCTCTCATGAGTATCCAAACATCCTTATTTCCCGCGATATCTTTTCTTCTCCACCCTTACGCAGGCCACGAGGACTCATTCTTCTCTCATCTTCTGGCAAGGTAAGGTGTGTCGACATTCATCTCCCTCCTTCCCCTTGTGATAAGATAGATGTATATCCATATATGTATTGTGTTAAGTGTTCATTAAATTGAATAGGTAGCTTAACAAGCGATCGTCCCCAAGGTTTAACTAAGTGATTCTTTTCTCATCTTCTGGCAAGGAATCAGCGTGTGGAATCATCAAGGTGGAGCACGTGATCCACATGGTCGTTTTTCGCAAACAGTTCATTACTCCCACACTTCCCTCCTCTATTTTTCCATGATTAGCTTAGACGGATATCCTGTGTGTGGTTAGACTATAGACCTAAGAGTATAGTCAGGGAAACAGGTTATGTCCATCAGTGACTTTCCCCCAAGATAAACCATAAATATATAAGTGTAAGGATGAGTAACCTTTCGTTTTAAATAAACCCAATGAGACTAAAATAGTAAGGTTTTTGTTCAACCCCCGGTGACACATACGATGCTGTGGAAATACTTGTCCACGGTTCCCGAAGAGATTCAGAATGAACTCTGTACACTAATATTATCCCCATAACTACCTTAATCTTTATACTTTAACTTTCTGTTCAAGAGTTAGACCATAGGAATAACAGCTTGAACTGGTGGCAGCATTTTTTCTTCTAAATAAAATCACTCATCGTTATTAGTTGTAACGAGAAGATATATCCTTCAGTGGAGAATTAACAATTATTAATCAAATTCAAACTCACATTACAGTGACTTAAAAACCCTGGCACCACACATGAATTACGTGACGTCATTAAAGAGCGTGACGTCAAAATCAGTGACCTTGAGAAGGAAGTCTCAAGTCTGAAAGAGGCAGTGGACCAACAGGAACAGTATTCGAGACGAAACAATCTGAGAATAAAGGGGATTGAAGAAAAGGAAAAGGAAGACCTTGTTAAGCTGACTTTGGACTTCATCAACAACAACGTAATGGGTGATTCTCAGCCAGTTATGCTGGAGGATATAGACAGAGTTCATCGTGTGGGACGCAAACAAGGAGCAGCCTCTCGGCCCATGCTGTTTCATATGGCAACGTATCGAGTACGGCAGAGAGTCTACGTGAATCGGCTACGACTGAACCCGAAGCAGCGAAGCAGGATAACTGGGAGGCCATGGGATGAACCACCTACGTCCACTGGAGCTTCAAATACGCCGATACCAAGTGCCCCCCCGACAGTCTACATCAACGAGGATCTGACCAAACTGAGAGATACTTTGCTATGGCGCGCCCGCCAGGCAAAGAAAGGTAAAAAGATTCATGACTGTTGGTCATCTGATGGCAACATTTTACTGAGAGATTTGAAAAATACAGTAAGGCCAGTGAGGAACATCAATGAACTTACTGCTATAATATCGGAGAGTGGCTGAAAGTAAAAGAGTCTGTGATTGTTAATTCATACTTTGAGAGAGAGAGAGAGAGAGAGAAAGAAAAACGAGTGACCTAGGGAAACGGGATACTATGGCTTTGTTTGCACTATTGTTTTATTTACGAGAGAGAGAGAGAGAGAGAGAAGAAAACGAGTGACCTAGGAAAACGGGATACTGTGGCTTTGTTTGCACTATTGTTTTCTTGTCTTTATGATTATAAAGGAATTATTTTCCACATGAACGCGCATGGGTTACATTAATATTGAAGAATGAACATAATATTTTTTTCTTTATGTTTAAAACTAGTTGTATATATTTTTATTATTTTTATTTTCAATTCACGTATTTTAGTAAGTAAGAAAACTATTTCATATATATGTTATCTACTAGCCGCAAAGCCGCCCTCCGGGTGGACTTTTTGGCTAGCTCCTGCGGAGGGCTAATGGTGAGCCTTCGGCTCACCACCTGACTCTTCAGATAGCCCCTTCTAGCTTTCCTGAAATCATGGATGTAGAAATGTATGTATCAACGCCAATTAACCCCATTCACTCACCCATTACTCATCACCCCCCACCCATTCACTCACCCATTACCCATCACCACACACCCATTCACTCACCCATTACCCATCACCCCCCACCTATTCCCTCACCCATCACCCATCACCCCCAACCCATCACCCCCCACCCATTCACTCACCCATCACCCCACACCCATTACCCATCACCCCACCCATTCACTCACCCATTATCCATCACCCTACATCAAGGTTTCCTCAATTCTCGCAACCCACTTTTTTTTCTTCACAATTCTCGCTAATAGGCTGCTAAAAAAAAGAAAAAGTGATCGGATCATCCTATAAGTGGGCTTAAAACCTTCCCCTGCTCGACCCGGTTCCAAAACTGTGCCATATTATGGGATTGGGGCACTGGGGGCGGCACCTATCGCGGACACACAGACAGATACACACACTTTCGCTTATATTATTATAGATATGTAGACATGATGAACAATGTTACTTTATGTTTGGTGATATATCAGGCAATGATACACTTTTCAACACAACAAGATGTTGACGACTTGTGGAGTATGTGAGGCTGTCATAGAGGGTGAGGGTGTTCAGTGTGTGCTGTGTGGAGAACTGCTGCATAGTAGCTGCTGTCAAGAGATGTGTCTGAGCTGTAGTACAAGTATCTTCCCATTTAATGTGTTAGAGAGTGATGAAGAATTTATAGCATGTCTTCGAGAAAATATTAGGCCCACATTAACTTCAATATTACTAGATGATCTTGCCTTCAATCCTTTTGATTTAAATGATATTGAAACAGAAAATTTTCTTTTAGATGTCGATCCAGATATAAATTTTTTTCGTAATATGCAAATTGGCAATATATCAAGTAAGTGTTTTGATGAAGAAAAATTTGATAAAGAAATGAAAGAATTGGGTGAATGTCACTATTTAGCTTTACTACACTTAAATATTCGCAGTGTTCCAAAGAACCTTTACAATTTCATGTCTTATGTACAAAATTTGAATATTAATTTTGATGTTATTGGTTAAACAGAAACGTGGATAAGTGAAACAAACACCAATTTGTATAACATGAGGGGCTATGTGCAGAGGGAATCATACAGGAGAGGCGGAGGTGTTTCACTATATATTAAAGAAGATATACTTTTTAAAGAGAGAAATGATTTAACAACTAATTATAGCAGTTTTGAATAATTATTTGTAGAACTAGACAGTGCAGAGAACCACAGTAATAAAGTAATAATTGGTGTTGTATATAAGCCTCCGGATGCCCCAGTTGATTCCTTTCTAGAGTCCTTTAGTAATATCTTAAATATTGTGAATAATGAACATAAGGAGATGTATATCATGGGAGATTTCAACATAGATTTGCTTAGAGTTAAAAATCACAAACCAACGTCAAATTTCATAGACACTATTAAGTTATTCATACCTACCCCTTATTAACAAACCCACAAGAATCACTAGTACCTCTGCCACACTTATTGATAATATATTTTGTAACAATGTTCACAACAATAATTATGTTAATGGTGTTCTTTATGCAGATATTTCAGACCACCTTCCCATATTTTGTATTAAGAAAAATTATATAAGAAACAGAGAAGTTAATTTCATAACAAAGCGAATATTCAATGAAGATTGTATAAAGAAATTTAATGAAATGTGTAAGACTGTCAATTGGGATAATGTTATTGATACCACTGACTGCCAAGAAGCATATTCTAAATTTCAAAGTTATTTCTCTAAATGCTATAATGAAGCATTTCCTATAATCAAAATGAAAATGGGTTATAAGCATAGGAAGCCTTGGTTAACTTCAGCCATGAAGGAATCAATTAAAAATAAAAACAAACTATACCTATTGCAATTAAAAAGACCATCTACTGAAACTTCAAAGAATTACAAAACTTATAAAAGGAATCTTCAAAAGTTACTTCGTCTAGCTGAACGTGATCATTATAGTAAGTTATTTAATGACAATATTGGTAACGTCAGGAAATCTTGGGATATAATAAATGAAATTATAAATAAAAAGAAGAAATCGACTCTGATTTCAAAATTTTAGTGAATGATAGAGAAGAAGAAAATTCTGAAATTATTGCTAACGCTTTCAATTATTATTTTATTAATATTGGAAAGAAAATTTGTGATTCATTGCCTCCTTGTAATCAAAATTACTCCGAATATTTGTCAGCGCCTAACACCAATTCTATATTCTTGCATCCGTCAGATACAAACGAAGTCACTAACGTAATAAAGACGCTAAAGAGAAAGAGTGAATTTAACAGCTGATGTCATTAAACTATCATATCCAGTCTTCATAAATGCTCTGACACATATTATAAATCAGTCTCTCTTACAAGGTGTTTTTCCCGAAGAATTAAAAACTGCTAAAGTTATTCCCATATTTAAAGTAGGTAACAGTGCTCTAATGAATAATTACCGACCAGTGTCTGTACTAAGTATATTCTCTAAAATATTTGAGCAAATAATGCATAAGTGATTAACTGAATTTATAGCATCGAACAATATTTTATATAGATATCAATTTGGTTTTAGGGAAGGCCATGGGACTGATCTTGCTTTGATCACGTTGGTAGACAAAATCTCAGAATCATTGGATGCAGGAGACTATGTGCTAGGAGTATTCCTTGATTTAAGTAAAGCGTTTGATACTGTTAATCATGATATTTTGTTAGGAAAATTGGAGCAGTATGGCATAAGAGGTACAGCTCGTAATTGGATTAAAAGTTATTTAACTAATAGGTATCAGTATGTGTTATATAATGAAGTTGAATAAAAATTATTACAATTAAAATCTGGTGTTCCCCAGGGGTCTGTTTTGAGACCACTACTATTTTTTATATATGTTAATGACATTATTAATATTTCGACGTTGCTTGTACCAATACTTTTCGCTGATGATACTAACTTATTTCTTAGTGGTCTAAATATTGATGAATTGTTTACAAAAATCAACTCTGAAATGAAGAAGTTGATGAGATGGATTTATGCTAATAAACTTTCAGTAAATACTTCAAAAACTCATTATATGATTTTCAGAACTAGAGGTAAAACAGTGAAAACTAATCTCAATGTTTATGTTGACCAGGTTAAAATAGATCATGTAGAATCAACAAAATTTGTAGGTGTAGTCATTGATGAAAGATTGTCTTGGTTCCATCATATTAATTACATAAAAAGTAAAATAGCAAAAAATATTGGGATTTTGTGTAAAGCTAGAAAATTTATAAATGCCAACTCCTTGATTACTTTGTATAACAGCTTTATATATCCATATATTACTTATGGTGTAGAAGTTTGGGGATCTGCAAATGATTGTTATGTTCAGCAGATTATAATATTGCAAAAGAGAACTGTCAGAATAATTACATCATCAAGACCAAGGGATCACACTGCCCCATTGTTTAAGTCACTCAAAATATTACCATTTTCTAAAGTTTATTCATACTGTGTTACAAAATTGATGTTTAAGTATGTAAAACGGTTGGTGCCGATAACATTGAGAGGCATGTTTCCTACTAGTGAGGATATACACTCTTACCCCACCAGACAGAGAGGTAACCTTCGTGTACCACAAGGCAGAACAACAATGATACACAGAACATTTAGATATAAAGGAACACGTATATGGAACGAGGTATCAACAACTATAGACCATCATTGCTCATTATCAACTTATAAATACAGAATTAAGAAATATTTCATGACCATGTAAATTATGTTTTATATTTATTTTTTTGTGTTAGGATGTAGCATACAACAGAACATTTAAGAAAATTAGATTTAGCCTTCTAATAATTTAATACAGTTATTATATAGAATAGGAGGGCAAAATATACCAGTAGGTATCAGTCCTCATTGCCATGTAACAATGAAGAAATTAAGTCAATATATATATTGTGAATATGTTCATGACAATAAAAGAATTTTGAAGAAAAAAAAGAAGAGGAGAAACAAGGTAAGGAGGAGAATGGAGGACGAGAATAGTAGGAAAAGTTTGAAGAAAAAAAAAGAGGAGAAACAAGGTAAGGAGGAGAATGGAGGACGAGAATAGTAGGAAAAGTTTTGCTGAAGTAAAAAAAAGTGAGAAAACAGGTAAAGGACGAATGGAGGACGAGAATAGTAGGAAAAGTTTGAAAAAAAAAAAAAGGAAAACAAGATAAGGCGAGAAGGAGGAGGAAATAAGGAAAAAATTAATTGCGCTTGCATCAGTTTTTGATATATGGCTTGGATCCATAATTTTATTCTAATCTACTACTAACTACTACTATCTATACTACTACTACTACTTCTATCATACCCCTGTAGTGATAAAAAAAACACCAACCAGAGGGAAACAAACAAAAATTGGCAGTAGAGTGAGTGAGAGGCAGAGAGAGCGACGGACTTTCAGTGTTACCCTTACGTGGGATTTTACGTCTGTCATTAGTTTTTTTTAAATAATATGAAAAAAAGTGACAAACAAATAAGAGTGAACACTTTTGAGATTAAAATATTGAGCATATGGCGCTCATCTGACAATATATCAAAATCTTTTAATTCGAATTTTTTTTTTTTTTTTTTTTTTGTTACATCAAAGACTGGCAAGCACAAAAAAATGGGTACCAACCGCTTAGTTGCCAGTCCTATAAAGAAGACAGTAGAGAATAAAATAAAAAGGGGGACATTAGTCGGATCGAGTACATATATGGGATGGTTCAAATGGAAAGACCCAATTGTATACGTGGTTCCGTACACAATACTTTTTTTTTTTCCATGTCTTTCTTAGGACACAACTCCGCGTGACTATATCTTTTACCTACTTACTTACTGTTATTTGACTATTCAAGCGTAATCAGTAAAACCAAAAGTACTTCAGAGCGTAATTTCCATTGTAATTTGGGTAGCATAAGACGAGTTCAGTGAATATAAGCAATGTTTTAAATACAATTGATGTGTTTAGTATTTAGTATTTAAATACATTCGTAAAATGTATTTAGTATTTAGTATTTAAATACATTTCTCCCATGTATTTAGTATTTAGTATTTAAATACATTCAATGTATTTAGTGCCCAGCTCTGGTCCCGGGGCATTGTATCCTAGGGCCTGCCGCGCACTCTATATATAGGCATTATGCAATATGTGACCCAGCAGCTCCACCAAAAAAAAACTTGTCCAAGATCCGCTCCTTTCTATTTTTAATATACACAACGTAGTATACCTCGCATCCATAGAGGTGAAAATATTATAGGATCCTACTGTAATGTCGACTTAAGAAACAAGACATGGGGGAGGGTATTAGGGGCATAGCGCAGGGTATATATAAAGGCTGAGGAGAACATTTTGTCACACTCGATCTTGCGACTTCAGAGAGGAAGGATCTATATAACAACTATTATTTTAAGGGAAGGACCGCAGGTTGGATAATGAACATGGGTCGTGTGGCGCTACAGCTACGATACGTGGCGGTGTGTGTGGTAATATTGATGGTGTTACTGCACAGTGCACCCGCCTCGAGCAACAGTGAGTAGAGAGAGAGTGTGTGGTGTGTGTGTGTGTGTATATGTGTGTGTGTGTGTGTGTTTACTGGTGTATATTCGTGTGATCCGGTCTCTGTATTTACATTGATTATGATTTCTTTTCTGAAATGTGGGCGTGTGCGTTAGAATTAAGGATGATTATTTTTCTATCATCTAACTGTTTACATACCTTTATAGGTGCTACTTTAGTATGCGTTCTACCGTTCTGTTTCTACCTTAGTATGCGGGCTACCGGCTGCCTCTACTTTAGTATGAGGTCTACCGCGCTACCGCGCTATACTGTGGGTTTAATGGAGTATTTCTATCGGAGAATAACAATTTATTTATTTATTAATTAATCAATTTATTAATGAACAATAACATCACATTGCTAATTCTAATACAATAGTATAGCATGCATAAACAATTAGCGGTATACATTACGAATATCGTAAAAAAATGCTATACACAAATCATTTTAATTTTTTGAGCACTTTCCAGCAAAAATGATTAAGGTGTGACTGAAACAGTTCCTTGCTAACACCTCTCATGTCCTTTAAAATACGTGTTTTGGCATTCAACCATGATCGTTCTGTGCCTTGAGTGTTTGCTCCTGTTACTGGATCCACGTAATTTTCTTGGAGATTCACTGTAGGGTGGTGTGGGGGGACACCGTACTATTAGTGGAAAAATATTCATAAAAAATCCATTTTTTACCTGAGAGAGTGCACACTGTGCCCAAAACAAACTTCACAATATGGCCCACCTATGGTACCCTCATGAATACTTAACTCAGATAATAAGGGTCATTTAAGGTTTTTTATAAATTTTTGACTGTGATCCCCCCAGTTCGGTGTGACCCCACCCCACCCTACCTCTTAGTCATGAAGTCTACCCTGTTGCTCGCATGTAGTTCACTGAGGGTGGCGCTGCATCCGTGGTGGCATGGTGGCGCGAAATTTGAATTAATTTTCGCGTTGTAGCCTTCGTACGGTGATCCCCGGTGTGACCCCACCCCACCCTACTATGGCGATAACCCAGATTATTTAAGTTTCCATATGTAGGCCATTCATCAGAGTGAATCACTGAACCGGCTTCACATTCCCGCTGAATGATGGAAATCAGAGTATTTCTGTCACACCGTTCAACATGAAAATAACGGCAATCAGAGCCTTGCTTGAGGCAAAATACCCAAGGCCCATCGATTCGACGTCCATGGTTGACCTGAGCTGTGTTAGCTTCCTGACCTATGACCTGTGGACCAGTAACTAATCCCTTCAGATGCAGGGGTAGGGAACCTGTGGACCAGTGTAGGGGTAGATCACACACCACACCACTGTAGACTGCGGTACTGCGGTAGAACGCATACTAAAGTAGCACCCATTTATATATATATACTAGCCGCAAAGCCGCTCTCCGGGCGGCCTTTTTGCGGCCTTTTTGTGGGCCCTCCGCGGCCCACAGGCTAACTCCTGCGGAGGGCTATTGTTGGGCCTTCGGCCCACCACCTGTGTTTGGTGGGCCGAAGGCCCACCAAACACAGACTCTCCAGATAGCCCCTTCTAGCTTTCCTGAAATCATGGATGTAGAAATGTATGTATTAACGCCAACCCATTCACATCACCCCCAACCCATTCACTCACCCATTACCCATCACCCCCCACCCATTCACTCACCCATTAGGGCTATTGGTGGGCCTTCGGCCCACCACCTGTGTTTGGTGGGCCTTTGGCCCACCAAACACACATATCTTTTTTCTTTTTTTTCAGATAGCTCCTTCTAACTTTCCTGAAATCATGGATGTAGAAATGTATGTATTCCCCCCACCCATTCACTCACCCATTACCCATCACCCCCCACCCATTCACTCACCCATTACCCATCACCACACACCCATTCACCCACCCATTACCCATCACCCCCCACCTATTCCCTCACCCATCACCTATCACCCCCAACCCATCACCCCCCACCCATTCACTCACCCATCACCCCACACCCATCACCCCACCCATTCACTCACCCATTACCCATCACCCCACCCATTCACTCACCCATTACCCATCACCCCACCCATTCACTCACCCATTACCCATCACCCTACATCAAGGTTTCCTCAATTCTCGCAACCCACATTTTTTTTTCGCAATTCTCGCTAATAGGCTGCTAAAAAAAAAAAAAAAAAAAAATGATCGGATCATCTCATAAGTGGGCTTAAAACCTTCCCCTGGTCGAGCTGGTTCCAAAACTGTGACATATGATGGGATTCCGCCACGGGGGGCGGCACCTATCGCGGACAGACAGACAGACAGACAGACACACACACACACACACACACACACACTTTCGCTTATATTATTATACTAGCCGCAAAGCCGCCCTCCGGGCGGACTTTTTGGCTAGCTCCTGCGGAGGGCTATTGGTGGTCCTTCGGCCCACCACCTGTGTTTGGTGGGCCTTCGGCCCACCAAACATGGACTCTCCAGATAGCCCCTTCTAACTTTCCTGAAATCATGGATGTAGAAATGTATGTATTCCCCCCACCCATTCACTCACCCATTACCCATCACCGCCCACCCATTCACTCACCCATTACCCATCACCCCCCACCCATTCACTCACCCATTACCCATCACCCCCCACCCATTCACTCACCCATTACCCATCACCACACACCCATTCACTCACCCACTTACCCATCACCCCCCACCCATTCACTCACCCATTACCCATCACCCCCACCCATTCACTCACCCATTACCCACCACCACACACCCTTCACTCACCCATTACCCATCACCCCCAACCTATTCCCTCACCCATCACCCATCACCCCCAACCCATCACCCCCCACCCATTCACTCACCCATCACCCCACACCCATTACCCATCACCCCACCCATTCACTCACCCATTACCCATCACCCTACATCAAGGCTTCCTCAATTCTCGCAACCCACTTTTGTTTTCACAATTCTCGCTAATAGGCTGCTAAAAAAAAAGAAAAAAAAAAGTGATCGGATCATCTCATAAGTAGGCTTATGACCTTCCCCTGGTCAACCCGGTTCCAAAAATGTGCCATATGAGGTGTTTGCGCCACGGGGGGCGGAACCTATACCACACACACACACAGACAGACAGACACACTTTCGCTTATATTATTACTAGCCGCAAAGCCGCCCTCCGGGCGGACTTTTTGGCTAGCTCCTGCGGAGGGCTATTGGTGGGCCTGTGGCCCACCACCTGTGTTTGGTGGGCCGAAGGCCCACCAAACATGGACTCTCCAGATAGCCCCTTCTAACTTTCCTGAAATCATGGATGTAGAAATGTATGTATTCCCCCACCCATTCACTCACCCATTACCCATCACCCCCACCATTCACTCACCCATTACCCATCAACCCCCACCCATTCCCCTCCCCCCATTACCCCTCACCCCCAAAACCCCTTTTACTCACCCCTTACCCAAACACCACAAAACCCTTCCCCTTTAACCCCTTTCCCCTTTTCCCCCCCCCCCCAATTTACTCACCCATTACCCATCACCCCCACCCATTTTATCACCCAAATTTCCCCCCCCAAAACACCCTTTCACTCACCCATTACCCATCCCCCCCCCACCTTTCCCCACCCTCACCCATCACCCCCCAAACCCCTCACCCCCCAACCCCTTTCACTCACCCCTCACCCCACACCCAAACCCCTCACCCCCCCCAAATTTACTCACCCATTCCCACCCCCTACATCAAGGGTTCCTCAAATTTTTTGGAACCCCCTTTTGTTTTCACAATTCTCGTAATAGGCTGCTAAAAAAAAAAAAAAAAAAAAGTGATCGGATCATTTTATAAGTAGGCTTATGACCCTTTCCCCCGGGCCAACCCCGGTTTTTCCCAAAAAAGTGGGCCCTATGAAGGGGTTTTGCGCCACGGGGGGGGGAAATATACCCACAACACACCCCACAGACAGGAAAAGACCCTTTCCCCCTTATATTATTACTAGCCCCAAACCCCCCTCCGGGCGGACCTTTTTTTGGTAGCTCCCGCGGAGGGTATTGGGGGCCTGCGGCCCCCACCCTTTTTTGGGGGGCCCAAAAACCCAAACCCAAAAAAGGACTCTCCAGAAGCCCCTTTTTAACTTTCCTGAAATCATGGGTGTAGAAAATGTATTTATTCCCCCACCCCATTCACTCCCCCAAATTACCCTCCCCCCCCACCCATTCATCACCCATTACCCATCACCCCCCCCCATTCACTCACCCATTCCCCATCACCCCCACCCATTCACTAAACCCATTACCCATCCCACACACCCTTCACTCCCCATTCTCATCACCCACACCCTTCACCACCCTTCCCATCACCCCCCCACCCATTCATCACCTTCCCCACACCCCCCACCCATTCACCACCCTTACCCATCACCACACACCCTTCACTCACCCTTTTACCCATCCCCCCCCATCTATTCCCTCACCCCACCCCCAAAACCCATCACCCCCCCACCCATTCCACTCACCCATTCCCCCCCACATCCATTACCCATCCCCCCCCATTCACTCACCATTACCATCACCCTACACAAGGTTCCCCCAAATTCTGCACCCACTTTTGTTTTCACTATTCCGCTAATAGGCCTAAAAAAAAAAAAAAAAAAAGTGATCGGACATTCTAAGGGGGCTTTGACCTTCCCCGGGTCAACCCGGTTCCAAAAAGTGCCATAAGGTGTTTGCGCCACGGGGGGGGAACCTATACCACACACACCACACACAGAAGAAGCAGACCCTTTCGCTTATATTATTATAGATAGATATATAAAAAAATAAATAATTTTATAAAATATATATTATATTATATATATTATATTATAATATATATATATAATATAAAATATATATATATTATAATACTATATATATATATTATTATTTTAAAATTATATTAGTGGAAGAAAAAAATTCCTACTGGAGAGAGAGAGAGAGAGAGAGAGAAGAGAGAGAGAGAAGAGAGAGAGAAGAGAGAGGAGGGGAAGAAGAAAAAAAAAAAGTACGTCACTTGCAAAAAATAATCAATATTTCATATACCTAACTAAAAACGATCTTCTATAAGAACAAGAAACACGGAGAAATACAAACAAAAATACCGAAAATACTAAGGGAATATACAGTAGGGCTATATACAAAAAGCGGATTTCAAAGAAACACATGAACATTTAAAATAATTACCATCTATTATCTATAATTCAAAACTATAAAACCCCTAAAAAAGCCTAATAAAATCATGTCTATACTTTAAATATAGGGGCTGATTTTTATTCCATGCTCTTTTTAAACCCTATTTTAAACTATTTTTGCCTATTTCTTCATTAATTAGCTTTCATTAAATTTAAAATTTAGTGTTGCACATGTATATACTCGTTCTAACTTCAAACGGTGAGGGTGGGGGACGGTCAGGAGAAACTTGGGACTAGTATTATCTCGATGGAGAGGGGGGAATTGGGAGAGGAGAAATCTGTTTGGAGGGGAAGCAGAAACATCGAGCACGGTAGAAACAAAAAAATGGTAAGAAAAAGGGTGTGGTGTGTTGTGGTGTGTGAGTGTTGGTTGTGTGTATTTTATGTGTGTGTTGGGGGGGGTGTGGGTGGGTGTGTGTGGTGGTGTGTGTGTGTGTTTTTGGGTTGTGTGTGTGTGTGTGTGTGTTGCGTGTTTCCCTTTGTGTTTTACAGGCTGAGCTACACTCGTGTGGCCCGTCTCCGTTTAACTTTTTATCCAGTCTTCTTTCAGTTGGGGTCTTTTTTGCGATATCACCTGCTCATATGCCCCTTCCAAATTTTACATTTTGTTGTTTTTGTGTGTGGTGTGTGTGTGTGTGGTGGTGTGTGTAAGAACTGGAAACCCAATTTTTTTTATTTAATTTATGAAAAACTTCAAAACGCTCCTTTTATTTGAATCCTTTGAATATCCTTAATAGTCCCAAGGTTTTCGTTCTTTTTTTAACCTATTTACGGGGATTAAAAAGGAGCTGTGGTCACCCCCCCCCCCTATAATCGGGGAACCAACCCAAGGTTCCAGTGGTTGCGACTTCCAAACTTAACTTCTGTTTTCCAAATTTATTTCCGGGCATTTGTGTTATTTTGCCCCCTATTGTGTGTAGTGTGATCTTTTCTTTAGTAATTGAGGACATGTTAATTGTTATCAATATATGTGAAAAATTTCTTAATGTTTCTGTTTTCATGTTTCTATTTAATGTTTTGTGTGTAGGGGAAGGGGGGAAAAAATGCCCTCATAAAAAATGCTTAAAGTAATCGTCCAACCATTTCATTTCCCTGTTTTTATGTATTAGAGTATAGCCATTATCGAGTGTATCAAAAATATTTGTCACTTTTTGCATCCATAGCCGTTTTTGAAAAATCCGAAAAAAAAAATCTGTAAATTTCCCCCCGGCTTAGAAAACGCTGGGGAAAATGCAGACGACGGCACCATGGCTCGTGATGTCACCCCCGGCCTTCCTTCCTCCCGTGCTAATAAAAATCACGTAAACCTAGGAAATAAACATAGTCTTGAAAAATTTTTGGGGTTTTTTCTATAGATTTTTTTTGCGATTGGTGTACACATGCCCCTTAAACCCGCAAGGGGATACCGGTGAAAAATATCGCTGATCCCGCGGGACTTTCCCAAAATTTCTTATAGTCACTAAAAAAAACCCTAAATGTGTACAATGTATTCGTCATATATTTGTAAACCGCAAAAAATTATGTTTTTTGCTAAAGTCTTGTGGTTTTCTATGTTTGTATTGCAATGAAGAGCGTTGAGGTTTATGGAATCCAGGGTACGCTCTTCCCCAAAAAACAGGCCGCGGGGTCTTCCTCTCAAATCTCTCTGCCCGCGATAGGAGAGACCTGTCAGCCCCTTCCCTTCCAGCGGTCATGGGTCCGACCCTATGTGTGAGAAACAGTGTGACCCCGGGGTCATTCTCAGGAAAAGTAGATTTGAAATTTCCCCGGGCCGAAAATTAGCCCTCCTTTTTTAATTTGGCGGCCCCCCAAATTGGGCTACTCGCGTTTTTTAGTGAGGGACCAATGGGCATAGCCGCGCTTTAGGGGTTAATGGGTGCAGCAAAAAAAGCTGGCCTTTCCAGAGAAGTTTGCACACTGTCAGCCAATAGTCGAGAATTTTGAAAAAAATTTTGGGCGTTGGACGGACGTTGGGTGCGTTGGGGTGGGGTGGGGAAAACTAAAACGGGGGGGGGGGGGGGGGGTTTGGTAGTGGGGGAAAAGGGGAGGGTTGTTAGTTGGGGGAAGGGGGTGGGTGTTAGTGGGGGGGAAGTGGGGGGTGTTGGTGGTGGGGAAGGGGAGGGGTTTTGGGTGGGGGGGGAAGGGATGGTGTGGGTGGTGGGGGAAGGGGATGGGTGTTGGTAGGGGAGGAAGGGGTCTTTTTTGGTGGGAAAATTTACCTTCTATAGAGAAAAACTAAAAGAATTTAACGTAAAACGAAAAAAATTAAATTCTTATAGCTTAAAAAAATCATTCCCCTTTGGCTCTAGCATGAAAACAAAGAATAGACAAGAGTCTAACGAATTTATTTTTTTTAAAAAATTTGGCCCAAAAGATTCTTTTTAAAGTTGAAAAGCTTCTAAAAAATTTTCATTTTAAAAAAAAAAGGCAAGAAATATATCAAAAAAAGGTTTTTAAATTGCCCAGTTCACGTGCTGCAAAAAGCTGGACGTGGGCGTGACGTCATCAGTGTAGGCTACACCGTGGGGGGCTACGAATCTACCCCAGCCCCTTTTACCTCCTCCACCACCATGCCGAGGACATCAAGGCATAAAGGGCCGAGAGAAGAGGGAATGCCGGCTGTAGTTCCAAAAAGTCCATGTGCTCTGACAGCTGCACCCCTTTTTTGACTAGTACCTTTTGCAAAAAAGGGTGACCATGGGGGGTGGTTTAAAAAAAATAAACTAGAAAATCGGAAATGGGGACGCTTTTTTTTTATGGGTTTTTCACTCCTGAAAACCAACCAAGGGGTTTGTTTTAAAAAAAAATTTGTTTTGGGTGGGTGCTTAGCAATTTAAAAATTTTAGTTTTTTTCCCCATTTCCCCCATTGAAAGCAAAACCTAGTAGGCGACCGGGGGGATAGACTTATTTTATGGGCGAAAACTAGCGCGAGTGGGGGTTTTTAAAGTTCAACCTAGGGGGAGGGGGACGGGTTTTTACTGAATAGAAAAAAAATCTGGGGCCTGCCCAAAGGGAGATCACAGCCGGAAAAACCAAAAGCAAAAATGTGAAATTACGAGTAGTTTCCTACTTCAGTGACTTGAAGCCTTTAAACAATGTAACATACACGCTTCTAGTAATGATGACAACACAAATGATGGCGTTAGGTGGGCCCAAAAATCACCACACAATTATCCCCAAAACGCCAGCTAAACCCTCATCTTCACTCGAGGGACATGTCCATAATGTCACTGCTCCCTGCAAACTGAGTGATTTGAAATGCGCCCCAGACGCCTGCAAGGTTCACCCCACTTGCAGTTGTACAAAAACTGCAAGATCCCCCTCTTGAGCTCGAGTTTATGCTTGATCAGAGAAAGGGAAGCGGGGTTCGAGGAAAACTTTTAGATAGGATCCAAGGGTTCACGGGAAAAAGCCAAGCAGAAGATGGCGCTGCGAGAAACAGGGGATAAAGAAAGGGAGGAGAAAAGGGGCAACGGAGTTGGCGAGAAGGAGCGCAGGGAAAGAGGGGGAGTCGAGGAAAAGTATCGGTCTCGGAAGAGTGGAAGAATGGGGGGATTTTCATGCCCCCTGGGGGGGTGGGGCCCCCCAGAAAAAAGGGGGAAAACTTTCCCCTAACGTGCTGGGGGTTGAGGCATGGATCTCACAAAAGGGGCCTCGCGCTATACGCTCCTCCACAAAATCGACAGGGCCTGGCAACCAGGGGGATCAGCGCCCCCTCGGGACCATAGCAAAGGGGGGGAAAGAGCGGACCGGGCGATGGGAAAGTTCGCTGACGCCGAATGTGGCTGAGAAAACCCCCGACTCGACGGAATCAGTTCGACGGCAAAGAGGAGGTGGCGAAGGCGCGAATCACACTGGGGTAGAGTGAGGTGATAAGAGATGTCAAAGAAGACATGAACCATCTGGCGCTCAGGGGGGGTATATGAGCTTTCACGAAGGAGAAGGAGGAGGGGAGAAGCCCGCTCGGTCTTGCCACACAGACACCATTTCCTGCAAAAGTTCGGCACCCACTCCCTCTGTATGGGGGGCGCTATTCCCCCAAAACAAACAGGGTGGGAGGAACGGCGTGATCGTCAACCGGGCGGCTTTTCTGGGGGAAGAGGCGGTGGGAGCATATGCTTTTCCATACCAAAGAGCTTCTTTTCGTCACCTATTTTACAAATTTATGGGGCGACGACCTCGGGAGATTCGTTCAGTGGAACCATAGGCAAACTGCTGCCTATCCCCCCGAACCTCCACAACCGCGCTTCGGCCTCGTCCCTCGGGGGCCCTGCCCCAAACTGCCCTTGGGCGTGCTGGGGGACCCAGCTACGATCAAGAGTTCGGGGTTTAACAGGGTCAAGGGCCTGCAGGCAGGGGCATCCTCCGAGTCTGCAGAGGATGGCCATCACCAGTACGTGGCGACGCGCCCAAAATAATGGATTTCAGAACACCTTACTTTATGTGTGCAACTGTTTGTATCTATTTCTTCTTCTCAACCCTTTTCACCTGTTTCTCTCATACCCAAATTTATTCTAGAAACGTGTTTGTGTACATAGTCTTCAAAGGTTCAAACTCACTGTATTAGCATAACTATCTAAGTTCACATTTTTTTTGCTTTTTTTTTGCTTTCCCCGGGGGTTGATCTCCAAGGCAGCCCCATCATTTTTTTTTTTTTTAGTAAAATGTCCACCTCGGGCCCAGGTTGAAAATTGAAACACCACTCGCCTAATTTCGCCCATAAATATCATTTTTATCGCCCTCGGGCGCCCCTAGGCTTGCTTTTAATGGCGAAATGAGGAAAAAACTCAAATTTTTTAAATTGCTAAGCACCCCCCTAAACGAATTTTTTTTTTTAAAAAACCTTGGTTGGGTTTAGGGTGTCAAAACCCTAAAAAAGCGTCTCCATTTCCGTTTCTATTTTTTTTCTTTTTACCCACCCTAACCAAGGAATATAGAGGACAAAGGGAAATGGAGTCCTTGTAGGGAGAAAAAAACCCCGCCCTATGCCTTGCTGGCGCTTAGATGGGGCTAAAAGTCCCTCTTCAGGGAAAGTAAACAAAAAGACCCACAAAGGGCCCACAGGCTACGCCCCCCCAGACAGACTCAAGCTCAAGCTCAACAGATAGGACGTCAACAAACGTTGCGCTTTTAGGGGTTGTTTTTTAGGCCCCGGGCCCCTCTACACTGCTGTCTGTGTTTCGTACCGTCCCCCCGTTCCCCCCGTCCGGTTTTAAAAGCTTACCGGCCACGTGGTGTTGTCGTGTACACGTCCCTTCCCTTCCATTGGGGCCCTTCCCCCCTGCCGGCCCCGACCGACATGGGCCCTGATGCGGCGAAACGCCCCCCCTCACCCTTTAAGGAGGCCTACTAGAGGCCTTACTCCCCCACCCCGGGGGAAACACGTAAAGCCCCCCCCCACGAATGAAGCGGGGCCCCTAGTAAAAACCGGAAGCCCCAGGGGTCATCACCAAAGGCCCCGGTGAACCAAACCCCCGGAACAACTCCCCCAAACTCCTGGGGCAACAAACGCAAACCCAGGCCCCCTAGTCAAGGTATCTTTTCTGATTAGGGCCAGCAATGGACCAGATTTTTTTTCACACCCTGGCCGCGGTCTCCCCCCTCAACGCCTCTGAGCAGGCAAATACATCTTGAGGGGAAACCCGCTCCTTGGGAAAAAGGGGTGTTTGGGTGGGGCACGTGGGAGGTGACCTAAAGGGTGCCCACCCACAAGAAAACCCCCTTTCACCCTGGGGTGGCAGTACATTCGCTGTTCGAGCGGAGGGGCTCCGGCCAGTATGGCAAAGTAGGGCCCCTGCATCGAGAGGGGCCCTTTGACGGGGCCGCTCGCTCCGAACCCCCTAAACGGCACCCCCATCGAGGAGGTCTCTTGGACCCCCTCACAACACCTGCCCCGTCCCCCACGGGAAAGTGGGTCCGCCTAAAGGAAACGGTCCTATACCAAGGGTCGCCATCGGCCATAGGGTGTACGGGCCACCCTTTTTTAGCCCCCCATCCTTCGTTCCCCTGTGTGTAAAACTGTAGGCCATCAAAAACCCCTCCCTCCTATGTACGCTGCCCCCGCTGCAGTGGCCCCCCCCGCCCCAGGACCAAAAGCTGACTGCGACAAGCCTTCCATTGCTTTCAGTGTGGCGGGCCCCATGGCCCCAGGTCACCCTACTCCCCCTATAACAGCGGGCTCAGCAGCTTTACGTTGCTGTCCAAAAGGAAAAAACCCTTTCTGAGATAAAACGGCACTGCGACTCCCCCTTCCAAAAATTTGGGGGCCCCCTCCCCTACCCCCCCCTGGATCCATCACCTACAGCTGCCCCCATCCAGGGGGGTCCACCCCGGGATTTCCTATCCTCCCTCCCACGGAAAAACCGGGACATGTACTGCAAAACCAACCGAGGGTAAGACCCGGGCCTCCACGACGACTCCTCTCCTCCTTTCTCGCACCCCGTCCCCAAAGGGCCCCGGCCCCCTCGAAAAACCCCAGCAAGCCGGCTGCGCCCGTGACATGGGTGAGGCTCTGCCCCTTTCCGAAAACCCTGCTGACCTCTCCACTCCCGATTGAGTGGACATTTATGTAAAGCCCCTTTTCAGGGAGTGGATGGGTTTTTATCATATAATTCCGAGTTATGTCTCTAAACAGTTCACTCTTTTTAGTTTCACGGGTGAGTCATCGCCCTTCTTTCCCATCCGCCATTTTCTTATTTTCCCTTTCCTACCGCCTTTTTCTTTTTTCTTTCCCTTCATTCTTCCCCCCCCCCGACATGCCGGTTGCGAGTCAACATTCGTGAATAATTTTTCCGCGATCAGTGATAATAATGGATTCAAATCTTTTCATCCTCCCCAACCCTCCTATCAGATCAAGGAACACTCCTAGATTCTTAATGTCTTTCAAAATAGTCCCCATAGTGAGGGGTCACGGTCATAAATGGATGTGTTAGTAAAGTTATACGCTAAATTGAAAGTCTACCAAATTTCTATACACATTTCCATACCCTTTTCGCTCCAGAATACGCGTTCGGACCTTTGACATGAAAAGTAATCCACCCCCCTCGGATATTAGATTAAAACATATTAAATTCTTCTATATCAAAGAACAGTCTGTATTATAGGCAGCCTTTTCTTGGGTACACGAGTTTCATTATTTAATTAGTTATTTCGGGATTATAAGCTATTCATTTGAGGCCACGTCTAGACCATTCAACAATTCCCCTTTTTGCCGCGGGCTCGGGGTAACCCAGACGGGATTCTCATCTCAACTCTCCTGCAGGTAAGCCCTTTATCAAGCTTCGTCCTGTTTCCCCCCCCCCCCGCCCCCCCTTTCCTTGTTATAATATTGTTATCATATTTCCAAAATTGGGTTTCCCGATGTTTAGTTTTCGCTAACGTAAAGGGGGCCCTTTCCCTATCCTTATAAGTATTATTAACGAGTCTCATCTCAATCTCCTGCAGAGAGAGGCTTCGACGGGAGTGTCTCGCCCCTTTCCCCTCCCCAGGCCACATGGTACAGTGAATCCCCACACCAACTCATTACTCTCACATTTTCCCCTATATATATATAATTCCATGTATACCTATAGGGGCTCAGTTGATACGGACTAGGTGGTAGTTCTAAGAATGATTCTTTGGGGAGGTTATGCTCTAAAGAAGTTTGGGCCCGTCCAGTTTAGAGTTTATGTATGTGTCTAAGGTCTCAAACAGAAATATGTTCATGGTGAATAATAAGGATGATGTTTCAAATATAGTCTGTGTTTATTATAAAAAAAAAAACCAGGTGATTATTCTGTGTTAGGACAGTAATTCCCCCACACTTCCAAAAGAGTCACCCTTACTCGGTATAGTTCCACGTATCAATCACGACTACCAAGATAAATCTAATCTTAATATTATTCAAACGCGCCCAGGGAGTAACCCAGAGAACAAATCGCCTGAGCTGGTGGCAGCACCCCCCTTAACTCATACCTGCCCCCTTAACCTAAACCCCTACCCCTCCCCTTGAATTCATCCCCCATTTCAGTACTTCCCAAAGCGAGAAGTGTTCATTCTCTAATCACATAGTGAAGTAAAGACTAAATTAAATTCTCAATTAAAGTTGTTAATCAAATGAAAAATCATAATCAATTAATATTACCCAGAAAACATAAACCAGGTATAAACTCCCATAGGAGTTTCTGCAACACACTGGTGACTATAGCGGTGGGATATTATTTCCTAAAAATAAAAAGCACCGAATCTAACCTGGGAAAATAAATGCAAATAGTCAAATTTCAGTAAATTTTCAATAGTAATCGATCATTATAGTAGCTCATTAGATTCTCCCCCCCTATAAACCAACACCCTACAACATGAACCAGCCCATGGGGAGTGAGCTGTAAGAAGCAAAGCGACACACACCGCCGCCGCCCTTCGCCGCCGCCGCCGCCTTCGCCGCCGCCGCCCCTTCACCGCCCGCAGCCGCGCGCCTCAGCCCCCGCCCCCCCTTCACAACTGCCGCGCCCTTCACCGCCGCATGCCGCGCGCCTCAGCTCCGCGCCCTTCACAGCCGCGCCCTTCACCGCCGCCAAGGCTGCCGCGCATCCCCGCCACGCTCGCCTCAACTCCGCCGCCCTTCACACCCAGCCGCCGTAGCCGCTGTTCCTGTAGCCGCATCTAGCCGCCACCCCCCACGCCTCGACACTGCCAACATGTCAAAGAAAGGCGTGAAGCCGCGTCGGGAGGGAAGCCCTTTGGATCTCTCTCAGCCTACCCACCGACGTCGTCATGAGTTACGCTAAAAACCCCGCGCTAAGAACATGTACATCATCGCCGTGTGAACGACATCGTGGACGCCACCTCCAAAAAGGGGAGACACAGACTCAGCAAGGATACGCTCTTAGTTTCCAAGATCCTAGAGGAGTTTCCAGACAAGAAAAATGGTTACCTTTTTCTGTTGTCCCGTCGCCTAGGTAGCCAAAGCCATACAGCGCCATACTATCCATCCACCGCTGCCAAGGACGCCAGCGACGTTTGCTGCGTCGATAGCAAGGAGCTCGACGACATCTGCTTCCGCCTCTCAAGTTTCAAAACCCGACCTAGGGAGACCTCCTAGAAGACTAATCGAGGAGTGTTCAGTGCAGTGTTAGTTATGCATTAGTTAATGTTAGAAAATCGAGAAGAATTATTTTGAACATGAACATTGAAAAATTATTTTTTTATGAACTTGAAAGGTTAATAACTACTCTGTGTAGGGTAGTTGTAGTGTCCCGGTTATTACTCTTGGGAAATCAATTCGAAAAGTGTTTTAAAAGTAAAACATTGACAGGATTGAAAACAAATGAGGGCAGTATGTTCTTAGTATATCCAGGTAAGAGGTTGATTGGGATACCAGTCTCCCCATTGAATTTCATTAACAGACTCAGTCTGGGTTTGGTGATTTTTCAAGGTATTTTAATTCAAGTTACAATCAACAAAGACTTGAGGTGTATTCAGGTGAAATTAAGCGAAAAGTGTTAAATGTAAAATTATTGAGTCAAGGGGAGTGTAGGTCAGACTAGATGAAACAATTTGGTCTAGGAGATTTCTCATGTCTAGAAGTCGGAGTGTCGGTTTTCCCGGGGTCAGCCTGTTCAGTGGGAGGAGTATTTTAATTCGAGATAGTAGTACTGCTTCTCACTTCACAGTCAACCAGCTTGCGGTGTGGCGGGCATTTCAGGACTCGTAGGGTCTCGTTATCTAACCTGAGAGTAGCCGGCGAGCACCCATGGGACGAAAACCCTTTTGCGACGAGAATGTAGGGAAATGAGTCAGGATTGACAACCACGTCACTACCCAGGTATCAGGTTGATTGGGATATTTCCTTTCATTGAAAAATTCGTGTAATCTAAAACACAAGCAGACACCCGTTTTTTAAAGAATGAAAATTTCCTTAAATTCACTTTAAATTCGTCCCATACACACCTCCTCCCTTTACGCAGCTTTAAAAGGAAACAAAACGATCCCTGAGTAGTAATTTGATATTGAAGAATTTAATTTTCCCGGAGAATAGACGTGTGTAATGCCCGTTATTCAGGAGAGATAGGATGAGAAATTTTTATCATTAATTCCCGAGTTATGTCTCGTAAGCAGTTCACTCTTTTAGTTTCACGGGTGAGTCATCGCCCTTCTTTCCTATCCGCCATTTTCTTATCTTCCTTCCTACCGCCATTTCTTTCTTCTTTCCCTCCTTCATTCTCCCCCCCCCGACATGCCGGTTGCGAGTCAACATTCGTGGAATAATTATTCCGCGATCAGTGATAACTAATGGGTTCAAATCTTTTCATCCTCCCCCAACCTTCCTATCAGATCAAAGGGAAAACTCCCAGATTCTTAATGTCTTTCAAAATAGTCCCCATAGTGAGAGGTCACGGTCATAAATGGATTTTGTTAGTAAGTTATACGCTAAATTGAAAGTCTACCAAATTTCTATACACACTTCCATACCCTCTCGCTCCAGAATACGCGTTCGGGCCTTTGACTGAAAAGTAATCACACCCTCCTCGGATATTAGATTAAACATATTAAATTTTCTATATCAAAGTAACAGGTCTGTATTAAGGCAGCCTTTTCTTAGGTACACGAGTTTCATTATTTAATTAGTTATTTCGGGATTTTTAAGCATTCATTTGAGGCCACGTCTAGACCATTCAAACAATTCCCCTTTTTTGCCGCGGGCTCGGGGTAAACCCCGACGGAGTCTCATCTCAACTCTCCTGCAGGTAAGACGTATCAAGCTTCGCTCCTGTTTCCCCCCCCCCCCGCCCCCCTTTCCTTGTTATAATATTGTTATCTATATTTCCAAATATGGGTACCGATGTTTTGTTTTCGCTAACGTAAAGGAGGCCTGCCCTACCTTATAAGTATTATTAACGAGTCTCATCTCAACTCTCCTGCAGAGAGAGAGGGTTCGACGGGAGTGTTCTCGCTCCTTCCTCCCCAGGCCACATGGTACAGTGAATCCCCACACCAACTCATTACTCTCACATTTTTTTACCTATATATATATATATTTCCATGTATACCTATAGTGCTCAGTTGATACGGACATAGGTGGTAGTTCTAAGAATGATTCTGTGAGGGAGGTTATGCTCTAAAAAAGCTGCCCGTTCCAGATTAGAGTTTATGTATGTGTCTAAGGTCTCAAACAGAAATAATGTTTCATGGTGAATAAATAGGATGATGTTTTCAAATATAGTTCTTGTGTTTATTTATAAAAAAAAAAACCCAGGGATTATTCTTGTGTTAGGACAGTAATTCCCCACAAATTCCAAAAGAGTCAGCCTACTCGGTATAGTTCCACGTATCAATCACGACTACCAAGATAAATCTAATTTAATATTATTCAAAACGCGCCCAGGGTAACCCAGAAACTACTCGCCTGAGCTGGTGGCAGCACCCCCCTTAACTCAAAACCCTTCCCCTTAACTAAACCCTACCCCTTCCCCCCTTTAAATTCATCCCCCATTTCAGTACTCTCCGCAGCGAAAAGTGTCATACTATAATCACATAGTGAAGTCATAAGACTAAGTTCAATTCTCAATCAAGTTGTAAATCAAATGAAAAATCATAATCAATTAAAATTACTCAAGTACATTGACCAGGTATAAAATCCCCATAGGAGTTTCTGGCAACACATCACCACCCGCCGTCCTCCCTCTCTCGGGAAAATGCCCCACCTGCCTCCTCTACCCACCGCGGCGCCTCTCGGACGCAACGCCTCCCTGAACCACCACCAACCACCCTTCATTTCCAGCCCCCTCCACTTCCCGGCCCATCCACGCAACCGAGACATAATGTCTTGTCCCAACTATTTACCCTCCTCATGGAAGCCTTCAACCTCCACCAACAGGGTGAGTCAATCCCTGCCATACTAGCCCGTCTTTGGCCAGCTCTCTCCTCCGTTCTCTCTGTTTTCCTCCAGTAATGCCCCTCTCCTTCCTCCAATGGAATGCCAGATCCCTCCCAAGAAAGACACACGAGCTTAAGACCTACCTGGGGACCCCTTTCCCCTTCAGTGGTAGGCGTGTGAGACGTGGCTCTCCCCCCACCTCTCTCTCAACCTGCCCGGATATACCATCTTCAAAAATGACAGACCCCAAGGGCGCGGGGGGGGTGTCCTCCTGGCATTCCACGACACTTTTAAAACCCTCATTCCCTTGCCCTCCCAAACTGGCAGCGAGGACGTCTAGAA
The DNA here is from genome assembly GCA_016584305.1 of Chionoecetes opilio. Classification (NCBI taxonomy): domain Eukaryota; kingdom Metazoa; phylum Arthropoda; class Malacostraca; order Decapoda; family Majidae; genus Chionoecetes; species Chionoecetes opilio. The sequence continues at coordinate 471,558 of JACEEZ010001085.1, read as the reverse complement.
GTGGTCGCGGCCAGGATTGCCACAGAGCAGGGCTGGCTCTCCGTGGCAGTCTGCTACAACGCTGACGGGGCCACCTATCAAGAACTTGAGTACTACTTTTCACTACTTCCTCCGCCTGTTGTCCTCATGGGTGACTTCAATGCCCACCACAGATGTTGGGAACCTGACCTCCCTCTCCACCTCACCAACACCTCCGGAAGGGCATTATTCCAAGTCATCCTTGACTCGCCTCGCCTGTCCCTTCTATCACCCCCGGGTCTGCCCACCCGTTACCATCCTCACACTGGAGCCGGCACTGTCCTGGATCTATTTCTTGGGGACCCAGCTTCAGTGCAGTGACCGTCACCACTGGCCCTTACATGGGGAGTGACCACCTTCCCCTCCTTGCCTCCTTCCCTGCCGTCACTGCCAGGCCTCACCCCGGATGCTTGCCTCGTTGGAGATTCACTCCTTCCGGCTGGCATCTCTTCGAGGAGGCACTTCAAGACCCGCCGAATATCTCCTCTCTTCCCCTGGATGAAGCTGCCGTCTCCTTCTCCATTTTTCCTGGAATAACGCTGGAACGGCTGCCTTCCGTCGCTCCACACGTCGCGCCCCTCGCCGTCCAGGCAAGTCCTGGTGGAGCGAGGAATGCGCCCAGGCAGTTAAGGCCCGTAGGAGGGCGTGGAACCAGTGGCGTCGTAGGCCTACATTGCAGCTTGGGGCTGAATACCACCGGCTTGATGCCATATGTGCCAGGACCATCCTCCTTGCCCAGAGGAAGGCATGGGGCACCCACTGCGCTTCCCTCTCTCCATCTTCCACCACCAAGCGTACGTGGGATTTTTTCCACTCGATGGAGGGCACCAAACGCCGCCTCCCACTGCCCCTCAAGGATGGGGCCAACCCCCTCCAGGACGACCCACAGAAAGCTGCTTTGCTCGCTTCTTTCTACCATGGCAAGATTGGTCTCTGCCCCTTTCTACCTTCATCCCCTACCATCCGTGCTGAAATCCTTGATGCCATTGCCTCCCCAGGTGTCCCCGAGCTCGTTAGACCTTTCACAACTGAGGAGCTTGATCAGGCTTTTTCCCCCTTTGAAGCCTGGGAAAACTGCAGGCCAGGATAACATTCCATATGAATTCCTGCTTCATCTAACACCTCCCTTGAAGGCCGTCACACTATTCCTTTTCAACACCAGTTGGCTTCAGGGCATATACCCCACTTGCTGGAAATCCTCCACTTTGCTCCCTATACCCAAGCCTGGTAAGGACCCCACACTTCCATCCGCATACCGCCCTATCGTTTCTCCTCTCTTGCGTCGGAAAACTCCTGGAGCGGTTGGTGGCCACATCGTCTTTCCTGGTGGCTAGAGGATGGTCATCTCCTACAAGAAGAGCAATGTGGCTTCAGGCCCCGCAGAAGCACCCTAGATGTTCTGGCGCAACTAGAATATCACATCTGCGACACCTACCGGGAAGGGAGGTCATGACCTCGCTCTTCATAGACTTGGAAGGGGCATTCGATTCTGCCCCCATGACGGCATCCTACGAAAATTAGCTACCATGCACATCACGGGGCCCACCCTCGCCTGGTTGCAGAATTTCTTGTCTGGGAGAACTTTCCGCGTTGCTGTGGGTGCCTCCACCTCTCCGTCACAATCTATACGGAGAGGAGTGCCGCAGGATCCATCCTTAGCCCTGTCCTCTTTAACGTCCTGCTCTCCGACCTTCACATCCCTCCCCACTCCCACCTCCTTATTTATGCTGATGACATTACCATCATCAGCCGGGCCAGCACTCAGATCCAGGCACAAACACACCTACAGGAAGCAGCCTCTGCATTGGCTAACTGGGTAAAGGCTTGGGGTCTTTCTGTCAATGCATCTAAGAGCACCCTCATGTGCTTCACACTCAAGCCTGTCCACTCTCCACCAACAGTCAGCATTAGTGGCTCCCCAGTTTCCCTACTCCAGGACACATACATTCCTTGGTATGCGGTTTTGACGGGCCTCGGCTTACCTGGTCTCCACACATTGAACACCTCCGCGCTACTTGTAACAGGCGCCTCGACATTATGAAGAGGGTGGCTGGTGTCCGCTGGGGGGCCAGTCGTGACCTCCTATTAATGTACTACCAGGCGGCTATCAGGTCTAAATTATTATACGGTAGCAGCATCTATGGCTCGGCAGCGCCTTCTACCATCAGAAAGCTGGACATTCTGCAAAATGCAGCCCTGAGGATATCCATGGGGGCAATGAGATCCTCCCCAGTCATCGCCCTTCACGCGGAGAGCAGCATCCCCCCACTGCAGGTGCACAGGAGAACGGTCCTGTGCCAACACTACCACCACATCATGACCCTGCCACCAACCCACCCCCTCGCCGCACTCTATGCCACCTCTGGTGTAGATCATCACACCCCAGTCTGGCTTCCTGGAGCACGTCAGCCTCTAATAATCCGTGCACTGCTGGCCCACTCAGTGCTGCACCTGCCTCCACCCCCTCTACAACCCACCAGCCCACACTCCCCAGTCCCACCCTGGCACGACATTTCTCATATGGTTGCCCTGCATATCCCTGACCTTCCTCCCAAACACTCAGCTGGCATCGTGGCAGCAACACTCTTCAGAGAACTGGACCTGTCCCTCTACCACCATCACCTCAAGGTCTACACTGAGGTCCCACTCCCCCACCCTTCCTTCTACTGGCGCTGCCATCTACGATCCCCGCTCTAACCTCTGTAAGACATGGAGGCTGCCTCCTGAGGCTGACGTCCTGACGGCGGAGCTTTTCGCCATCCGCCAGGCCCTGGCTTACCTCAACACCACCTACACCTGTACCAGGGCTGTGATCTACACGGACTCTCTCTCCTCCTTCCATCTCCTCCTCTCCCGTCGCCCGGCATCCTCCACTGTCCTCGCACACACCCTTCAACGGCTACTCCTCTCCCTCACCTCAGTGGGCTGGAAGATCACCCTGCAGTGGGTGCCTTCCCACTGCAATATCCAGGGCAATGAGGTTGCTGATGCTGCCGCCAAGATGGCACTCTCGGAGGTAAACATCACCCCCCTCCCGCTGCCGCTCTCCACCGCCAAGCGTCTAATCTCCAAAAAATGCCGCTCCGCCTGGGATAGGTCGCTCGGCGACGCCCTTCGTGCCACCTCCATGGGTCAATACCGTACAGACTCCTCCCCACACCCATGGATAAGACAAACGTCCCGCGTCTTGGATGTCGCCCTCACCCGCCTGAGGATCGGTCACACAACACTCTGAGCACACCTGCATCGTCTGCAGCTCACGCCCGACCCGCACTGCCCCTGGTGCAGGAACGTCCCGGAGTCCATTGAGCACTTCCTGCTGCAGTGTCCTCGCTTCCACTCCCACCGACAACTTCTACGTGGTCAACTCATCGCCCTGAACGTCACCACCTTTGACCTGCCCACTCTGCTGGCAGCCGCTGCCGTCCACCCATCACAACGCCCCGCCGTCATCCGCCTCACCTGTGCCTTCCTGAGGAAGACTAATCAACTCTCGAGACTGTGATTACTTCACGGCTGTACACCAGGGCGAATATCGTCGACTTCGACATCACTGCCCTTCAACAACAACAACCCCAGACGCAAGAATGCCGCCCGCCGCCTCTCGCTATTGCTACTGTGTGTGTGACAAGAAGAGACGTAAACACCCTGGAGTGAGGCTGCAGTTGTTCCCCAAGCTGCTAGAAGGTATGTAAGTGTCGTTTTAAAGGATATTTGAGTCAATAAGAGAAATCCAGAGTGACCAATATCCTTAAAAAAGAGCTACCCTTATGAGCGTTCCCTCCCTTGCCTCTTAAGCTATCACTGGGCATGTCCTCTAACTCTAAGGGCTCAAGGTAGTCAAGCCTGCCACCGTGCTGGCGAAAATAAAAGAAACTAGATAAGCCCGTTACCGTGCACACGGGATACATACAGTTGATTCGGGCCGCCAGTTGAATCAGGCCGCCTATATTAAATGCATACTGGACGAGTTTCGCGGTCGTTTTCAGAGACACTGACTATTTTTTTCTTGGCCTACAATAGGTGCTTGTTCTAACGGAGATAGTTTTATTTTGCGCAAAATTAAAAAAAAAAAAAATATGAAAAAAATTAAACTTACCTAACCTTATAGGTTTTAATGAACCTACCTTATAGGTTTTAATGAAACCTAACCTAACCTTAAAGGTTTTAATGAAACCTAACCTAACCTTATAGGTTTTAATGAAACCTAACCTAACCTTAACCACAAATTATACCTTTTCTTTTATGGGTTTGCGCAAAATAAAACTATCTCCATTAGAACAAGCCCCTATTGTAAGCCAAGAAAAAATAGTCGGTGTCTCTGAAAACGACCGCGAAACTGCCTGTCTGCTGGGTATGCATGCTACTATAGGCGGCCCGAATCAACGGTACCCGTGCACAACGTGAAACCCCTTTATCCACACTTGCTTGTAATGGACGAGAATACACAGATAACAAGTGTGTCGGGTTAAATATTCGATATTATTCTAGTTATCCCATACTTCCCACCTCACTCAAACAAGTTTGGGGGAATGGGGCGGCCCCCGACAAGAAGTGTCTAGCTATCCAGCTAAGGCTAAGGTAAAATACTGTTATGTTACCGGGGGTCGATGGGGACGGAGCTCCCCTCTTAGAAAGTTAGGTTAGATTATCGGGGGTCAAGGGAGCGGAGCCCCCCAGCTAGTGGTGTGTGTTACATTTGGTTTAGGAGGTTTAGGTTAGATTGTCGAGTGGGGTCAGTTGTGCAGTCAGTTCGTATAAAAGTTGTTTCGTACACCAGTAGATTCGTACTACAAAAGTTTTTTCCTATACGAAACCATAGTCGTTTCGTACACTCAGCTCAGTTGAAAGTTGGTTTTCGTACATGACAAACCTTCTTTGGTGTTGTGATTAATACATATATATATATATATATATATATATATTTATATTTTGTATTGTAAGCACGTAGTTACCTTCTCAAACATTTATTTTGATCATATCTTTCTGTAGCGCCATTAGCATCAGCGGAGATTGGGCTAGATGTGGCAGCAGGGAGGACAGCTCTACCATTACTACCGGAAATATGGCACACACTGGTTTGTACAGACTATGCATTATTGTTATCATCAACCCATCTATATTAGGGTGTATTTATTCTTATTAATGGCTTCCAGCCCTTATCAGTGTATTGGACAAAGTTTTTTATTTTCTCTCTCTTAATTATATGGCTTTAGCATTGGCAGGTACAGTATCATGTTCTAATTATGTACAGGATTATTACTGATATTTTGTTTTGACAGATTGTTTTGACACTGATGTTGGAGTGCTGCCTAAACCCCAGTACCAGCCACAGCCTCCCACCACATAACCACAGTCACAGCCTCCCACCACATCAGTCACAGCCACAGCAAATGGATGGTATTGAGAGTTATAATGTTAACATTTTGCATGATGTTAAGTCTCACTTATGAATTATAGTCTGAGATGTAATTATCCTTGTATCGACAAATTTCCGTATACAGTCTGAGAAAGATATCAACAATGAGTGTTTTCAGGTGTGTGCCGGAGCCTCTGCTGCCTCCTCCATGGTGCCTCCTCCAGCAGCACCAGTGACCTCACCTCACATACATGCTGTAGAGGGTATAAACTCATCGAGTATTTCCTTTCTTAAAATATGCATAATACCAGTTGCTAGTGTTTGTTTGTTATTGATACTGTCATTTTCTTTTCTTATCCTCAAACTGTCAAACAACCTTTCTCCTCACTATACATATCTCACATGTCCTCCTCATCTTCTTTACCCACTTCCTATTCACCATCCTACATTTCTTTCCATACTACTAATTAACCTCATTTCTATGCAGAACATAATGAAAATATTTTTGCAATTATTGCTATTTAACTAACAACAAACTTTTTTCAACAGATGGTGGAACAGCAAACATGAGTGAGGGTCACCAGGATGTCCAAGCCTCAAAAGGCCCAAAAGTCGTAATATTTCAGGAATATTATTTTGCTGTTCCTCTACAATGCATGATTTTTAGATTTTAAGTGACTATAAAATCATACGGAATTTTTTGGCATATTATATTTGTAAGATATTTAATTTCATATATCTACCAGTCGTCTCACTCTTGCTCTTTTCCTCTTTCTCACACTATCTACTCCAACACTATATCCTCCCATTTACCAGGGGGTCATCCTCTTACACTCCCAGCATATATTCTACACATATATATCCTTGTCATCTCACTCTCACCCATTTTTTCAAGGTGTCCATCATTTACCATTTCAGTGTTCTGTGCTTCACCACCATCACCACTCCACAGCTCATTCTTCTCAATTACTAGACATATCACAAATCATCCATATACATATATAGTACATAATTATGTTAGTAAGTAATGCTTATGTAAACAATGTGTAACACTTTCCATATTCTCAGGGACACCAATAAGAAGCCTCCTACGAAACACCATCTACAGGCTGCGTATGCGAATACAGCAAATGGGGAGGGAGGCTGTTAGAACACCACACCAGCTGATAGCGACGGCTGCAAATTTTCTGGCCCCGGAGGTGCTTGATTTTTTTTAAAGGACTCATCATTCTTCTTCTTGTGACCTTTGTTGCTTAGTATCGCTTCATAGGTACTCTTCCACTTCATCTCCTTCGTTAACAAAACTTGTTAACACCCTTGTTTATTTCACCTGGGAAAGACATTTTCATCAGCTTTCAATCCTTTGATTATCATCCTAATTCATTGTCTCTTGTGTGTTCTTATCTCCCAGCACTGCGTTAGGAACACTGGTGAGGTTTACAATACTTTCTGTTTCCTTTCTGTCCCCATACAGCCCTAACACCGTACACAGGACCCCGTCTTTCTGCTCTAGTCTCCTGTCCCACTCCTCTCTGCCTAGGACTGTTACTATTGACGCTATTAGCCTTTCCCTCTGACTCTTATACTTGTTGCATTCCACAATGACATGTTCTACAGTTTCTTTCGCTCCTACCCTGTAGCTACAGTTCTGGTTATCCAGTTCCCTGTTCCTTCCGTTGACTTCCAAGGTGCCTGTTCTTGCTTTATAGAGTAACTTACTCCCCCAGTCTATACATGCCAAGTCACCCCCTCTGGTTTCTGTTTCCACCTGTACCACTGCAACGTTGATTTCCTGGCCATTCCCTCCTGCCATTTAACTAGCCCATTCTTCTCAATTTTCTTTTTGATATCTCTTATCTCCATCTTGTTCCATTTCTCTCCTTTTCCATCTCTAGTTCCTTCTTCCAGGTGGTACTTTATCTATTTTCCTGTGATATTTTCTTTGCCCATCTATCTTCAGTAAGTCTCAATTTTCTTGTGGAACACCAGTTTTCCTTTAATTATCCTTTCCATGAAGGTGCTCCATCCCATGTCTCCCCTTATGGCCTCTACATCAGTGCTCCTACAAGCTCCTAGTCCCCATCTGCCTACTGTGTTCCGAGCCTTTACCAAGTGCATGATGTCTCCTTCCTTGTACTGAGTCACTTCTGACCCATACAGACAATAGGGTACAGCCACCCCCTTCCATAAACTCCTGCCTACCTCATATTTATTAATGACTGTTACCACCATTTATAATCATGCCTATCATCCTCCTTGCCTTGCCTTCATTAACTTTCCCCTGCTTTTCACCGCCTATCCCTTCCTTGTATACTTCCATTCCTAGTTATACATATGTACTTATCTACTACTTCTAGGACATTATTCTGAAGCAGCCACTGACTCCTACCTTCACTGTTAAACTCTATGACTTTACATTTCATTTCACTAAACTTCAGGTCCCATTCCCTTCCGTACTTGTTTGTTATGTGTAAAATCTCCTCCACTTCATCCTTACTTTCTGCCATCAGCAATCCTAACTTCTCTCCTCCAATTGCTACTCCTTTACTGGACTTCCTGATTCTCACGATGAGTTCCTCTAAATACAGATTAAATAATGTTGGGGACATGACAGATCCTTGTCTAACTCCAATATTATTTACCATTCCACCTCTGCCTTTCCTGAACCCACTTTGCTCCTCTCCTAACATCTTGTTTTCCTCTATCCACAATTTCAATTTCTCATTTATAATCATTCCAAAAACCTCCTTTGTGTATTAGGGTCACTGCTCTTTTTCCAGGCCTGTGGCACGCAGCCTTGCTCCAGCACTGTGTCACATATGTTATATATTGCCTGTTTTACCATTTCTCCTCCATATTTAACAAACTCCCCAATGGGTCCATCTGTCCCTGCAGCTTTGCCGTTCTTCAAAACTTTCAGTACCTTTTCTACCTCTCCAAGCTCAATTAGGTACTGTTTCCTCCATTTCTCTCTTGTCACTGTAGATCATAATGTTTTCCATTCGCTCTACTTCCATGTCCTTTCTAATTACTTTACTCCAGTACCCTTCTATTAATGATTCTATTTCATCCTCCTTCTCAGTATCTCTTCCCTCTATTTTCAATTTAACTTTCTGGTTAATCTCTCGTCCACCGAGGTTTCTTTTTAGTCTTTTCCATCATTCATTTTCCCTCTTCCCTCGAGGTAAACTGTTAGAGTTTCTTTGCCTGCTGTCAAGAAGAGTTTCATCTAAATTTGTATTATATTTTTTGTCATTGCTTTATAATGTGTTCTTGCAAGACTGCCTCTGGTTTGTGCTACTGTGGTACTGCATGTACTGTATCTAGCTGTTGCTTTTCTATTTCTCCCTGCATATAATGTTTCCTCCACTTTGTTGCAATGCATTCTAACTGCTACATATGCTGCTTACCCTATATACTTGTTTGTAAATAGTATATTTGAATTTTGTATTTAATTTATTTTCATTTATTTATTTATTTTATTTGTTAGTTTTTTTGTTCACCTCATATACTTTGGCATTTGGTATCTGTCCTCTTTTTTCCTCGTGCTCTGCAGGACAACAACAGGTTTGTGCTGTTTGTTACAGCATGTTATTCAGTAATGGTTTCCACTTAGTTTTTCTTGCAGTAGCTCTAATGCTATAAATCTGCGATATTTCTATTGGTTATATGTCGTTTACATACCTTTTGTTGCCTGTTTTGCCCATTGTAATGTATGCTAAAAGCTTTTGCTTTGTTGCTTTTTGTTCTCAACATGTATGATGTATAGCATAACGTTGCCACAACACCATTGCTCAAGGTTTCTAACATAAACTCTTGATGTGTTTTTCTGTCATGTGGTGCAGCATGTTTTGCAACAAACTCATGTGTTTTCTCGTGCTATGCATCACAGTGTCTTTTACTGCTGCCATTAATGCATGATATTAGTTCGATGTTTTTGTGATCTCTTGTATAATGCAACTAACTTCGTGTGTTATCTCCTGTAATGCATTGCAATGTCTAATAGGCAGGTGTTGCTGTTGTCATGTAGCTGCATGTAAAAGAGTAATGATCTTACTGTTCTGCTTTGTGTTACATAATCAAGTATTGCATCATGTTCTACATGATTTGTAAACCTCAAAGTACATAGAAATTTGAATAAAATTTGGCTACCATATTTTGCTTTATATAATTTATTTCCTTGTCAAAGATACTATCCAAAATATTTATATTTCTTTGAAGGTTATAGCCTATAACCTTCAAAGAAATATACATTTTTTGGATAGTATATATATAATATATAGAGGAAGTGCAGGGATATTATGAGCATTTGAGTCACCCATCGATTCCGTACGTTCTCTAATGTTTCCTATGCTCTGTCTTTACCACTATCCCGCTGTTAGATGGCGTGACAATCGCGGCTTCGAAACTTTACTACAGGAATCACCTTCCTTGTCCTCTATATTCCTTGCCCTAGACTCACCAGATACCAGCTATATATCATATAACACTTCAAAAGTGATGAGAGCGTGGCTGCGAGAGTAAACAAACAAACCAGCACTTGCTCAGACTCAGTGGCGTAGCTAGGGGGGGGAGGGGGGGCTGTTTGAAATCGCCCCCCGGGCCCCCAAGAGAGGGGGGCCCCCAAATGCATCACTCCATCAAACAACACTCCTGTGATCCTCTACAAACTTGGCTTAAAGTAATCGTCCAGACCATTTCATCATTCCTGATTTTATGTAGTTAGAGTATAGCCATTATCGAATGTATCAACAATATGTTGTCACTTTTTGCATCCAGTCAGCCGTTTTTTAATAATCCGCAATCAAGATCTGTAAATTCCCCGAGCTTCGAAAACGCTGCTGGCAACTGGCAGACGATGCGCCACGGCTCGGTGACGTAAGAGGAGGAAGGGCTCCTCTCCCCGCGCTGATCAGAAGCACGTAAACACAAGAGATAAATATAGTACTTGAAGATTTTTGGGTGTTTCTGATAGATTTTTTTTGCGATATGCCACATGCATGCATCCTTTATGGGTGCGGCAAGACAGCTGTGCCTTTCGAGAAAAGTTTGCACACGTTTCCGACTGATACGACAACGTTAAATGTGTTGAAAAGATTAGTGCGGCGGACTAGGGCAGATTGGAACGGGAAGTTGAAATTGGCAAGGATTTGTAGTGATACACTCACCACACACACACACACACACACACACACACACACACACACACACACACACACCGCACACACACACACACACACACACACACTCACCACACACACTCACCGGATGCTGTTGTGTTGCTGTGTGTCACCACCATCACTATCACCAATTGTTGTGTGTAAGGGGGTTGTTGTGTGTAAGGGGTTGTTGTGTACAAGGGGTTGTTGTGTGTAAGGGGTTGTTGTGTGTAAGGGGTTGTTGTGTGTAAGGGGGTTGTTGTGTGTAAGGGGTTGTTGTGTACAAGGGGTTGTTGTGTGTAAGGGGTTGTTGTGTGTAAGGGGTTGTTGTGTGTAAGGGGTTGTTGTGTGTAAGAGGGTTGTTGTGTGTAAGGGGTTGTTGTGTGTAAGGGGGTTGTTTGTGTGTAAGGGGGTTGGGTTGTTGTGTAAGGGTTGTGTTGTGTGTAAGGGGGTTGTTGTGTGTAAGGGTTGTTGTGTACAGGGGTTGTTGTGTGTAAGGGGTTGTTGTGTGTAGGGGTTTTGTGTGTAAGGGTGTTGTGTGTGTAAGGGGTTTTTGTGTGGTAAGGGGTTGTGTGTAAGGGGTTGTTGTGTGTAAGGGGTTGTTGTGTGTAAGGGTTGTTTGTTGTGTAAGGGGTTTGTTGTGTGTAAGGGGTTGTTGTGTGTAAGGGGTTGTGTGTAAGGGTTGTTGTGTGTAAAGGGTTGTTGTGTGTAAGGGGTTGTTGTGTGTAAGGGGTTGTTGTGTGTATAAGGGGTTGTTGTGTGTAAGGGGTTGTTGTATGTAAGGGGTTGTTGTGTGTAAGGGGTTGTTGTGTGTAAGGGGGTTGTTGTGTGTAAGGGGTTGTTGTGTGTAAGGGGGCTGTTGTGTGTAAGGGGTTGTTGTGTGTAAGGGGTTGTTGTTGCCGCTAACATCTGTTCGTCCGCCTCGTATTCTGGTCTGAGGTTCGTTTTCCTCATAGTATACGCGAGCAGCGTCATTTATTTCGGTCTCAGATTGAGCATCGTACTCTAGATCTGTCACAGCAACAGATTCACTGTCTGACACCGAAGTACAATCGCTCATCATAACATTTGCCGACAGGTGTCAGACAGATGTTTACATTGGAGCGTTCCTCTTCTGACGTCATCAATAACATTCACAGCCCTGTTGGAGTTATTTTTTTTTTTTTCGCGTGCTTTTTACAAAAGTCGTGTTTTTACGGAAATAAGGCCTGGAAATCAATTATTTTTGATGGATTAGGTGTTTTGAAGTACATTCAACATAATTAGGCAAAAAAGAAAAAGGGTCTGGACGATTACTTAAAACTCTTTGGGGTTTGTGTCTAATTTGATCTGTATCTTTTGATGACCATCATAGGTATTTTAATTCGGATTAAAAAGGATTTATGGGCATTGAAACATTGAAAATGGTCTCTCTCTCTCTCTTCTCTCTTCTCTCTTCCTCTCTCTCATCTCGCTCCTCTCTCATCCGGGTCTCTCTCTCTCTCTCTTCTCTCTCCTCTCTCTCTCATCCTCTCTCTCTCTCTCTCTCTCTCTCTCTCTCTCTCTCTCTCTCTCTCTCTTCTCCTCTCGATCTTCTCTCTCTCTCTCTCTCTCTCTCTCTCTTCTCCTCTCTCTCTCTCTCTCTCGCTCTCTCTCTCTCTCTCTCTCTCTCTCTCTCTCTCTCTCTCTCTCTCTCTCTCTCTCTCTCGTCTCTCTCTCCTCTCTCTCTCTCCTCTCTCTCTCTCTCTCTCTCCTCTCTCTCTCTCTCTCTCTCTCTCTCTCTCTCTCTCTCTCTCTCTCTCTCTCCCTCTCTCTCTCTCTCTCTCTCCTCTCTCTCTCCTCTCTCTCTCTCTCTCTCTCTCGCCCACTTCAGAGAATTAGTGATTGGTGCCGTCGTCGTGTCTGGTGATTAAGAGCCTGAGTCGACAATAGTTAGTTTATCTTTCAAGACCGACGCTGCGTCAGGCCTCATGACAGTGTAGGGTCAGCACTTAGTAACCGCTATCACGGCCAGACACACAAACATCATGGCAGACAAGCAGATATTGTATTTGTGTAGTTATGCTGTTAGTGGACCGATGAAGATAAGTCCTGATTTGGCCCGAATCCTCTTCTACTATTAATATTTACTGTAACAGCTGTACTACATATTTTTATGATCTTAATAGGTCGTACTATGATGTACATTATACAAAGATGCATTACAGAAAATTTTATCGAGTATTAGTGATGGTGAGGATGTGGCCTTCAACACTGTGTAAAAACATGATGGCACAAGGTTATGAATGTCCTTTGGGTTGTGGAGGGGAAGGATTCACGAAGCTATATATAGAGAGGGAAACAAACATCTCCTTTTCCAAGAGTTCATCTTCAACCTCTTAATACTCCGTCGCAATGGTTTTTTTTCTTTACGTTGAAACCTATAGTGCCTGTAGGCTTTTATTTTCCTTCTTTAGATTTGCATCTTACATTGTTGCATTTTTTGTGATCTCGTATTGCTTGCTATTTATGGATAACTTGATAACTGCACGTCTGCGCTTTCTTGCGATCTCGATGTGCAAGGCCTTACTACCATATTATTTTTCTATCAGATGAATTCATGAAAACAAAATCGTTGTTCTTCTCTTCACTCATTTCAATGTTAAACTGCGCAACTGCCTGAGTCTAATGTTTTCGCTTTCTGTAACAACTTACTACTTTAAGGGAAGAGAATAATGACAACTCTAGACCTATCATGCCCGTTTTGGACTGTGTGTGTGTGTGTGTGTGTGTGTACATGTAGTAGTGCATATAATATATAAACATGCAGCCTTCAGTATGGGGCTTACCTGTCACTGAGCCGAGGGAGATGATCAGCACGAGTACCCACACCTCCATCGTGATAACAACTAACCCACACAACAGCTCCTCATCATTCTCTTAGCTCCCCCAAGCAGATAACTACGTGTTGACAAGCTCTCCATACGTCATCCAGAGACGCGCCTATCACCTCATGTCGCCATTATCATACAATGTAAATACGTATGTGGATATGACTGAGTTTCAAAAGGACTATAGGACTATTTCACTATTTACTATAGGACTATTTCACTATTTACTATAGGACTATTTCACTATTTACTATAGGACCATTTCACTATGTACTATAGGACTATTTCACTATTTACTATAGGACTATTTCACTATTTACTATATGACTATTTCACTATTTACTATAGGACCATTTCACTATTTACTATAGGACTATTTCACTATTTACTATAGGACCATTTCACTATTTACTATAGGACCATTTCACTATTTACTATAGGACTATTTCACTGATTTACTATAGGACTATTTTCACTATTTACTATAGGACTATTTCACTATTTACTATAGGACCATTTCACTATTTACTATAGGACTATTTCACTATTTACTATAGGACTATTTCACTATTTACTATAGGACCATTTCACTATTTACTATAGGACCATTTCACTATTTACTATAGGACTATTTCACTATTTACTATAGGACTATTTCACTATTTACTATAGGACTATTTCACTATGTACTATATGACTATTTCACTATTTACTATAGGACCATTTCACTATGTACTATAGGACTATTTCACTATTTACTATAGGACCATTTCACTATTTACTATAGGACTATTTCACTATTTACTATAGGACCATTTCACTATTTACTATAGGACTATTTCACTATTTACTATAGGACCATTTCACTATTTACTATAGGACTATTTCACTATTTACTATAGGACTATTTCACTATTTACTATAGGACCATTTCACTATTTACTATAGGACTATTTCACTATTTACTATAGGACTATTTCACTATTTACTATAGGACCATTTCACTATTTACTATAGGACTATTTCACTATTTACTATAGGACCATTTCACTCGACTACAATTGGTCCTTTTTTATGTGCAGATTGTTGAATTACGACCGCCAGACCATTTTCAAGCGATTTCATAAGCCCTAGCGTCTCTCAGCTGTTTTTCTGATGTATTTCAATTATCAATTGAAGAGGACTGAAGAATATTTCGTCAATGCGGTACAACTTTCTTTTGTAGTCGACATACACACACAAAAAGGTTATATTCGACAGCCACAGAGTCCGCTCGTGACTACTCATCATTAGTTTCAATAGCTGATAATATCCCTGCCGTGGTTTTTTTTTTAGCATTATCTTCATCGAAAAGAAGACAAGCGAACTATACATAGTTATGCTATAAAGTCAGCAATTTGTATATAAAAAAAATGCAACTACCGATCATGAAAATTAAGGAAGCACTGCCGTCAGTTTGCATAATTCCGAAGCTGCTTGTGAAAATTTTGCACATATTTTCTCTTCAAAATAAATTATAATCCTGTTTACAATCATGATTCCCTTAGTAGTTGGTTCACATCCCATTATTCCCCGCTTCACCACAACCAAATACTGGAAAAATATGATCCTCCTGAATTAATAGGGGTTTTTTTATTGTCAGGATAAAACTAGTCTTAAGTTCTGCTCTTGATTTTGCTATGCAAGTAACAGACAGTAAAATTAGATTTTTTCATTGTCTTAACGATACGCATCGCACTTGTTCAGAGATGTACAATTTTGTACATGTATATATATATATATATATATATATATATATATAAAGAGAGAGAGAGAGGAGAGAGAGAGAAGGGAGAGAGGAGAGAGAGAGAAGAGAGAGAGAGAGAGAGGAGAGAGAGAGAAGAGAGAGAGGAGAGAGATTCGGAACGTGATCAAGACCATGATGACTAACACACACACACACACACACACACACCTCGTGCTTGGTCAAGTGGATAAGGGGTCGACGCCAGACAGACAGGCCATTCTGTGGTCGGGGGTTTGATCCCCGACCCCGCTCGCTCCCGGGGATTTTTCACTGACAAATGCAGGTTGTTACTGTCATCCTCGAGCAAGGGGGTGGGGTATGTGTGGTGTGTGAGGTCCCCACCCAAAGAGCGGTCCTATGATATCCTCGCTATCGGGGACACACACACACACACACACACACACACACTATATACACAGTGATTGACAGACGAACAAAGGCTGTGGATAAATGTAACAATACGTACATGTATTTATGTAAAACAGAATGAATAATTTTACAAGATCTATTGATATATACAAAAACAATTATCGAGATAGATGAAAAGGTAGATAAATATATCTTGAATCTTCGTGACTTTATGAACAGAGTTGTTCTGAGAAAAAGGGTAGAGAAAAAATATAAATTTCAGTTGAATAGTCTCTTTATACCTCTCTCTATATAGTAGTATATAGTAAAGTAGTATATAGTATAGTAGTATAGTAAATCTCTCTATTATAGTAGAATCTCTCTTTGTCACCGTCCGTCTGGCAGGCGATAGGATGGCAAGCCAGGTTGTTGTACGAAGGCCCCGCCCGTGCCACAAACCAGGATGGAACGGTGCCACTGTGACACTGACGAGCAACACCCATCGCCAGGAACCAGAGGAACGCGGTGATATCCCTCCATGCTTCAGGAGCTCTCCACGATACCCAGGTACTGACCACTGAGCCACTGCAACTTTACAGTGCCTTCAAGAGCAAGTGTATTCGCGGACACTGATGTCGGTTAAAGCTGATAGTCTTGAGCATGTGTTTGTATATTCAGATAGACAAAGGCGAGAGGCACACACCCACACACTCAAGTCTAACACAAAGCCCTATCCACTTCTATTTAATACGCTGATGACTCTACCAGTGCATTTTTTTTTACATTATAACTGGGCGAACAAAAGGTCTCCCAGTGATAATTAACTGTTGCCAAGAACATTTTTAATCTACTAGGCGACAAGATATCTATTCATTAAATCCTTCCTGGATGCAATGGCTTATGTGACGTCTGTGTGTGCAAGATCCATAAGTGCATTCTTATTACTGCATAATTATGATCTTTAATTATATACATTTTTTTATATTAATGTTTCTATTATCTTGTAGCGCCATATGCATCTAAATTCCGTCGATTGCTT
>JACEEZ010001085.1:375000-450000 GCA_016584305.1 Chionoecetes opilio | reverse complement strand
TGTTTTCTTTTCTCTTTTCCTGTATGCCTTCGGGTGAAAATAAAATTATTATTATTATTATATGACGTTATGATTGGTAGGCCTCCTGATTGGCGGTGGAACTCGACCCTCTGATTCGATGATGAGGTACTTGTACTTAAATCTGTACACACAACATGAATATGAATCGGATTGATGAACCAGATCGATGCACCTCAACGTATCTCAACCAATCAGACATATTAGCATAAACAAATAGATGGACTCGGAACCATCACACCATAATAAGCCGCCGCCACCGCCCGGCACAAACTATTTCCTTGATATAACACTAATTCATAATAACTTAGTATATAATATAGTCTGTATTTTTTAACAAGGCGAAAAATCCTGCCCCCTTGCTGTTTACCGACTGATATTTGATGCCAGGAGAAGGGAATACTACGGTTCTTCTTAATTTCAGTTGTATTTCATCATAGTTAACCATATTATCAGGTAAACATAGGCATAATTTTAAGCATGAGATCTTCAAATAGAATAAAATTTTCGCCTTGTTAAAAAAAATAGACTATAACTATTAACGTATAAAAGCACTTATTTATATACGCACTTACACACGTGCCCTCATTACTAACCCCTTCTGATTGGCCGCGCTGTTGTTTCGGCAAATTTTTAGTTTGACACCGAATTCACTTTGGTGGACGTAACCATTTTTTTCTGGCGAGTTTTTGATGTGTTTTGGGTAAATTTCTAGTGTTTGCCCATACTCTCCCACTTCCCCCAAACAAGTTTGTTGACCTGTTGGAATGCGGGGTTTACGGGTGGGGAACAAATTATGCGTCGGAAACACGTAATTTAAGAGTTGTGTAGGGGGGTAAAATTCCCTAGATCTAGGGTAATCTCCTTATATCTAGAGAAATTTGCATAACCAAAATTAACCTAACCTAGCCAAATTTAACCAAACATAGCGGGGGGCTTGACCCACCGATAACGTAACCTAACCAAATCTAACCTAAGCTAACCTAACCAAATCTAACCTAACCTAACCTAACCTAACCAAAACCAACCTAACCTAATCTAACCTAACCTACCCAAATATAACCTACCCTAACCTAATCAAATCCAACCTAACCTAACCAAATCCAACCTAACCTAACCAAATCTAACCTAACCTCCTAGCGCGGGGTTGCGAGGGTTCTTGACACTTCGGTCATCCTTCTGTGAGGATCGTCAGGTTCACACGTCTATGAACTCAGAAGAAATCCAATGAATTTTCCCTAGATCTAGGGAATTGCTTCAACACCCCTAACTCAAAAACTATGTGGTTGCGACGCATATTTTGTACCCCAGCCAAATATCCCGCATTCCCCCAGGTCCCCATGCTTGTTTTGTGGGAGAGGGGGAGTATGGGCAAACACTAGAATAATGCAGTGTTTTGAAATAATCTACAGTTTCTGTCGTACATCACTATTATTATTATTATTATTATTATTATTTTAGTGATTTGCGACAAAATTGCTTGAAAAACTAGTTGCAACTACCCGAACCTATAGTACCTAACCTAATCTAACCTTCACCTTCATTCATTTCCCGGACACCACCTTGACTAGACGTGTCCCCTGGCTCCTGACTTAACCACCTTCCCGCTCATAATTACCCATCGTTCAGTGTAGTCAGCCGCGCCGGGTGTGCTCCTCCCTACTTGTGACTGGTACCATGGCTCCTCCTCCTACACGCTTTCAACAACAACAACTACAGATGAAGCAAAAGAGCCAACAGCAACAACAGCAACAAGCAAGTGGAGGTTGACAACGACGCGACACACGAGCCTGACGACTGTGAGGTGAGCCAGCTACTCGCCTCACTCTCAACGGAATCTCAGTCACTGGTAAAAATTCTCACCCTTATTATCACTAAACAATTCAAAGTGGAAATAGAAAACCTTAAGAGTGAAATTGATAGAAAAGACGACCAAATTAAGAACCTAAGTGATGAAATGTCAGCAATGAAAATCAAAGTGAAGGATCTAGAGTTTAACATTGACAGTGTCGACCAGTATGAACGGCGTGACACCATTATTCTTAGTGGGCCGTTAATACCAGACGAGACCAGACAGGAAAAGCACTAACAACATCATAACCAATGTAATCAAGGAAAACCTCAAAATTAATATTACAGATAATGACATCAACATATCTCACAGAATTGGCTCACCACAGTCTCAAAGGAAACGACCAATTATTGTTAAACTCTCAAACAGATCTCTAAAATACGATTTAGTTGGTGCCTGCATTCAGCAGAGGCCACAGCTCTACATAAATGAAAGTCTGACCCCCAAAAGACTACAATTATTTAAACAAGTGCTAAACATTAGAAAAGAACATAGAGAAAAAATTCAACAGTGCAATTCAACAACCAAAGACGGAAAGATAATAGTGAAACTCAAGAACTCCACTATTAAGCATGAAATAGTCGACAAACGGACCCTCCTCACTTTCCTCGATAAGTACCCTCTTATGAGGGACACATATGATCAGGCAATCCAGTTTGCCTTCCTAAAATTATCTACGCCAACTTTCACGGCATTGTTTCGAGTAATCATTATTACACATATAAACAATTACTCATATAACTTTTGTGACCAATAACAGACAATTATGTTACCTGTCAAATTCATCTAGCATATTTCCCTCTTCTGATCTTCTACATTCTTTCTTTTCATTTCTCTTAGATTACCATTTTATTATCAGTCTTCTTGTTAAGAATATCATTATGATTTACTTTTGTCATAATAACAATAATTTCCATAATTAGTCTTATCATTTTTAACCATTAGTAATTTTATATTATTATTATTGATATCATTATTATTATTATTAGTAGTAGTATTGTATTATTGACAT
The DNA here is from genome assembly GCA_016584305.1 of Chionoecetes opilio. Taxonomy (NCBI): domain Eukaryota; kingdom Metazoa; phylum Arthropoda; class Malacostraca; order Decapoda; family Majidae; genus Chionoecetes; species Chionoecetes opilio. The sequence goes on along the minus strand of JACEEZ010001085.1, from coordinate 447,118 downwards.
TATTACTAATATGTTTATTATACTACTATTATTATTATTATTATTATTATTATATTATTATTTTTATTATTACTACTATTACTATTACTACTATTATTACTACTATTATTACTACTATCACTACTATTATTATTACTACTATTACTGCTATTTTTATTACTACTATTTTCATTACTACTATTATTACTACTGTTATTATTACTACTATTGCTATTAATATTATTATTATTATTATTACTATTTACCTACTGTATTATTGTTACTATTACTACTTACTATTACTATTATTACTACTGTTACTACTGCTATTATTACTACTACTATCATAACTACCAGAGCTGGGATTCGGTAGATTTTTTCTACCGGCGGTATCGGTATTCGGTAGATGAAAACGGGCCATTCGGTTCGGTATTGCGGTAGATTTCCAAAAAAATATACCGACTTGCTTCGGTTATTTCGGTATTTCGGTTCGGTAGATTTAAAAAAAAAAAAACCCGTTATATATAAAAAAAAAAAAAAAAAAAAAAACCTTTAAAAGCCTTTTAATACATTCTAGAGCCCATATAAAACACCTATTTTGATGCCTTTAACTACATTCTAGAGCCTTTAAAGCATTTTATTTTAGTATTTCTGAGAGCCTTTCGCAACCATTTTTTTAATGGTTTAAAGCTTATAAAGACCTTTTAAGCGTAAAAAAAAAAAATAATAAACTATCTTCGGCAACACTTTTATATAACTATGCAACTGGAAAAAAAGGTTAGCAGTAAAACTTTGTTAATTAAATTATACAGCAGTTTTTATTACAATTAAACATTTAAAAAAGCAACTAAAAAATGTTCAACACAAATAAAGCTTGTCTTGGTCTTGCTGTCTTCTTTATGTTAGTTGTACGCTGTATAATTTTACTCACCTCAAAGTATGATAGTAATTCGGTAGTAGCGTTTTTAAATGTGGAGCTCCGCAACAAGAACCAACCGGTCCCGAACCCATCAGCTGACTGACTAAAGTAAACAAAATTGTGGTTTCCCATCTATTGGCGTATTTTTCCAACTTCAATTCAATTTACCGAAGAAATTCGTTCGGAAAGACCATTCGGTATCGGTATCGGTATCGGTTAGAGGTTTGGTACCGAAGATTCGGTAGCGGTAGATAAATCTACCGCCGGTATCCCGGAAATACCAAAAAATAACCGAATTTCATTCGGAAAGTCCCAGCTCTGATAACTACTATTACTACTATTATTTACTACTGCTGCTTCTATTATTATTACTACTATATTTACTATTATTATACTATTATTATTTGCTACTATTATTACTATTATTACTACTACTATTTTTACTACTGTTACTACTATATATTACTATTATTGCTACTATACTATTACTGCTATTATTATATTACTATTACTTACTATTATTACTACTATACTACTATAATTGTTATTATTACTATTGTATTATGTTATTACGATTATTATTATTATTATTTATTATTATTATTATTATTATTATTATTATTACTACTATTTTTATAGTACTACTACTATTATTACTAGTATTGTTGCTATTATATTATTATTATATTTTTATTATTATTATTATTTTATTATTATATTATAAATAAAACTACTATTATTTACTGATTATATTATATTATTACTACATATTGTTACTATTATATTATTATTATTATTATACTTATACTCTACTAAATTATTATACTATTTACTATTATTATTATTACTACTATTTCTACTATTATTACTACTATTACTATTACTGTTATTTTTAAACTATTTTATTACCACTATTAATTTTATTTTTAAATACTATTACTACTATTATTACTACTACTATGCGGTTTATCATTGGTTACCATTATGTACTATTACTACTTTTAAATTTTTCTACTATACTACTATTATTAGACTACTATTACTTTTAAATTACAAATATTATAAATACTTTTTATAAACTACTATTAATACTATTTTATAAAACTATTACTACTACTTATTATTACTACTATTGCAACTTTTTAACTTTTTGCTGCTATCATTATTATTATTATTGCTACTATTACACTATTGTTATTACTACTTTTTATACTTTTATTATACAATAATTAACTATTATTGTACTACCTATTACTATTATTAGTTACATTGTTTTTACGACTATTACTATCATTAGTATAACTACTATTACTATTTTTATTATAATACTATTACTATTACTACAAATTTTTGCTTTTTAATTACTGAAATTATACTATTATATTTTTATATTAATTATTATTACTAAAAAACTACTTCTACCTACTATTTACTACTACTACTACTACTACCATTATTTTATTATTATTTAATTATTTTTTTTTTCCCATAATTTTTCCATTTCATTCTTTTGGTATGAATACTGATGATGATATTGAAGATACTTGTTGATATGATACCAGTATTACTGCTATTTTCAACTTAACCTCTTTACTATAAACATACTAAAAAAATAAAACTACTTTTAGTATTACTACTATTGGTTTTGTTTTCTACTGGTACTATATTACTACTCAACCACTATACTATTAATACTACTAAACTATTTTTATTATTACTACTATTCTTGTTGTTTTCAAGATGTCCACAATTAATTGATCAACCATTATCTAGTTTTTGCACTCGGCGAGGTTTAGACTTGGGTAGGGTTATTTTTTTCTCCACCATGTCAAACCTCTTTCATACTCTATTACGATGTTGTTTGAAGATTAACCATTTAAAAATTTTGGGGGGACGTGGACTATGGAAAAACTATTACTCAATTATGGGGGCACCTGGATTTGATCACCCTATCAAAGGTATTTGATCTCACTATTACAAAAACCTATTAATGTCACAAGAGTCGCCTCAACTTAACATAATAACATATAAATTCCCAAGATTCACTGCAAAAAAAATTCAGATAATATAAAATCTTTCCTTAAGTTGTTTTCACTGTATGCCTGATATAATCATCACACAGGAAACATGGCTGACTAGTACAAATACTTTCCTTCCCCGAATTCTCAGGTTATCACTCTTACCACCTTACTAGGACCACACTTTGCCCATGGAGGGGTTTCCATTTTTATATCTGATTCTTTAAACTCTGGTCAACAAACGTGATTTAACTTTTATTAATGACAAAATAGAAATCAATACAATTAAGATAGCCACAAATACAATGAATTTTTATTATGTGGAATCTATAGACCAAATACTAAAACATGTAGCCGTAGGTGAATTTGTTGACATAAGAACACACTTTTTCAGGATAGGGTAAACAACAACAAAATTTATACTCTTTGGGGGGTTTTTAAAATATAATTTAAACTGGGAAACATACTACACCACATTCCAAAAACAATTTCTTAGTAATTTACAAACCCTACATTTTTTCCTCAAAATTGCAAGACCAACTAGATTTTCCAGATACCCTAAATTTAGCTGAACCATCCCTATTAGATCACATATATACAAATTTTTAGAGATTTCACTTCCGGAATAATACACTACCCATATCCCACCACTTACCGATTTTCTTAAATTTTTCTCTACCGCAGATAAATAATAAGCTCCATAAAATAGTATATAGAAATTTTAATCCTGAAAAATAAACAACTTTTTTCCCGGGGAAGTTCAACTCATATCTTGGAACGATCCTTTTTGATACGCATGATATAAATTTTAACTATAATGAATTTCTAGCCAAAATCATGCAAAATACAATGCATGTTTTTCCCTAAAAAACACAATACCTCTCTGAGAAAAGATTAAACAATCCATGGATAACTCAAGGTGTTGAAATACGTCAAAACCAAAAAATAACTTATTTAAAGATTAAAAAAAAGGGCGTAACTGAAAAAAAAAAAAAACAAAAAAACGCCGTAATGTTCTCACAAGGACTGATAAGAAATTCAAAAAAAAATCTATTAAAAAATATATTTACGAATTTTAAAAATAATACAAGAAAATATGGAATACCATTAATGAACTGAAAAACAACTACAAAAAAACACAAAATTTACAAAATTTTACTAAACGACAAAATACTACCCAGCCTTCAGAAATTGCAGAAGCTTTAACGATTATTATGGCCAAAAATTGCACCAAAATTAGACCCAAAGACATTCCAACTGCCTATTGTAGCCCACTCCAATTTTCCCAAATGGCAATTAAACCCTTCATCCATGTCAGTGCCTCCTGTCCTCCCACAAAATGTCTCTCTTTTGTTATAAATTCTTTAAAGAACAAAAAATAACGATGTTCACGAAATTCCTGTATTTCTCATCAAAACTAAACAGTAATTTCTTTAGCCTTACCATTATCAATATTGTTAATCAATCGGGGGAAAAAAGGCATTTCCCGCATTGTCTTAAACCCCGCGACTGTAATTCCGATTTACAAAAAAAAGGATCTAAAGATTTTATTGGGAACTTAGACCTATATCCCTATTGACTACTTTCTCAAAAATTTTGAGAAAATTTTTGAAAAAACATTAACCAGTTTCTTAAAAAAAAAGCCATCCTAACCCAAAAAAACAATTTTGGGTTTTCGACAAGGCCTGAATACCCTTGACGCTCTTAATTGAAAAAATTACTGAAAAAATTTACTCTACTCTAGATTTACAACATTTCATTCAGCATTTATGTCGATTTTCAAAGGCTTTTGACACAGTCAAACAGATATATTACTTCAAAAGCTTTGAACACATGGTATCCGGGTGTCATAAAAAAAATTTGGTTTAAAGACTATTTTACCAACAGAACGCAATCCACAAAATTCTCAAATCACTTATCAAAAAACCCACATTAATACGTTATGGAGTTCCCCAGGGTAGGGGTACTCGGTCCAGTACTTTTTCTAATATACATAAAATGATCTCCCCCAATTTTTTTCCAAATCTAAAAATCAATACTTTTGCCGATGATTCAACTTTTACATCAGTGGAGAGGAATCCTGAAACTCTAATAGAAACAGCTAACGTGACCCTCAAATTCTTCATCAATGGGGTTTTCAGTAATAGATTAACAATCAAAATTAGATAAAAAAACCCCCTATAGTTTTTTACCCAAAAAAACCCGTAAAATCATTGCCCCCTTTAAAGTACGATACTTTCTACAATACAAAGAAAAAACAACATAAATTATAGGGGTAACCTTGATGAACAATTGACGTTAAACAACACATCTCGAATTTGTCCTCAAATTATCGAGAAAGTCTCTCTATTACTTCAAGTGGAGATCTCATGCCAAATGATGTTTTAAAATATTAATAATGCCCATGTATTACCAACATTTACAATATGTGCTCCATCTGGTGTAAAACGTATCCTACTCACTTGCTTCCCCTTCTTATTACTCAAAAGAAAATCATAAGAATCATTACAAATAGTGGTTACTTTGAGCATACACAAACCTCTTTTTAAGATATGAAACTGCTAAAACTCCTTTGACCTTTAAAAAGTTACAAATTGCAACATTCATGTATAAAATCATTCAGTACAGATAAAAATTTCCACTACTGTTACCACAACGCAATTATCCTACCCGCACACGTGGAAAACCTAAAGAATACCTCAAACACACACTGACAATTTTTCAACACTCAATTGCCATCTGGTCCTAAAAATATGGAACAATGTACCTGAGAATATAAAGTTTATTACCCACTATCCATGCATTTAAAACACAATATAAAAAACATATATTATCTCAATACTAACTATCACTATCACTGTCTCCTCCTTTATTTTTCCTGATACAATTTAAAATTATGGTGTTTCCAAATTTGAAAATTAAGGTGTGATTAAAACATGGTGCCTGTATAATAAGTATTATCATTTATGAAATTAACATATATTTACAAATTGGTGTTAGGGTTAGGTGCCAGCAAACGCATGTTACTGGCACTCTTATAATTTAAGGATGGATCTGGGCTCAATTTTGTAATATTTACTACCTGATAAAACTGTGACAATTTACAAAAAAAAAGCTGCCTAAAAAAGCTATTTATTAGTTCTAATGGGCGCTTATATATGTTTATTATAAAATACAATTTTTTTACTATATGTATGACCTATTTTAAGTAATAAAGTGTTCAAGTGTTTCAAGGTTTCAAAGTGTTTCACCTAAAATCTAAAAAAAAAAAAAAAAAAAGGGATTTGCGACAGAAACGGTTAGCAGATTAATTCAAAACACATCAAAACTCACCAGAAAAAAAAAAATTCGTCCACCAAAGTGAATTCGGTGACAAACTGGAACAATAGCGTAGTTTCCACTAGTTCTCAATAGAATGCATTTGTTACGTCCACTAGATGCCCTGGACTCTTATCACGATCACGTTAACCCCTTGAGGCCCAGAACGTACATTTCCATTGTAAGTTGGCGACCATCATAGACGATTTTAATTAATATAGACTATTTTATATATATCCCCTGTATTGTACCCTTGTCCACTAACTAGTTAGGTATATATTATGATACTTTTCGTAATTTTATGGCTAACATCAGACGATTTTACATAGCAAAGGTAAGATATGGGCGTGAAGGGTTAACACCTCGCATGGAAAACTAAACTACCAGATTCATCATGGAAACTAATCTGCAAACGAAACTATTACTTTTACGTCTTTTCTTTTTACTAGGGTCAGAAGAATGTCTCTGAATCCATACCATTATGCGTACATCACATGGCATAACGTTCAGATACATATAGTTTACATCGAAAAATATCTTTGCTTAGACATGCTTTGGCTATAATCTATGTGAACTATTGATATTGTAGAAGCATTGTATGATATGCCAGTATTCATTGTAGACTATAAATGAAATTGAATAAGATACTCACAGCCATTCTAGTCCTCGCTGCCAGTTGTTCGTATTATGAGCGAGTGGTGTAAAATGGTTTTGTAAACACTCACGTATCTTAACCTAAAATATAATTCAAATAAACTTCTACCATACGCGCAGTTAAGAAGAGATGAGGTTCTGAAAACGTGTATCACGATGAATAGTCAAGTCGCCTGACGTGCACAAAGACGGTACTTATGCTTTGCGGTAAAAGGAGAGAAAATTCGAGTTGTGGAATTAAGAGAAGGAACGTTTGTACTTCCAGGTTGATTATTACACACACACACACACACACACACACACACTGATCACTACTCTCGACTGATGGACGGACGAGCAGCCTTCCCAGCCCTCAGCAACTACCCGAACACATTGGCAAAGACTGTATACTAAAGAAAGACGGGAAATATTCCTATCCAACATAACAAATAAGTGTAGCCAGAACGATGCCAGATAGCACCCGATTCTTGTGTTTAGAGCGCCATCTATTGAGTGGACGAAAAACTACCTCAGTGGTTCCAGATATTGCTAGCCTTTTATTTTCTAATATTTCAGGGAAAATATTAGATATATTAAGTGAAATTGGTGTCATATATGTATAACCAGGCACACAGTACAACGTAATGTAGTGTCGTGGTCAGGGAAGCGATAGTAGCGGTAATATTTCGGTGGAGGAGCAGGAGCATACACTTCTTCTTGTCACCACCACGGTAGCTCAAAGAGTGGACGAGTCGACGACTGGACGTCCGAGTTGATTCAAAGATGTAAAATTGTAAACAACCACGCGAGATGATGATTGCACAGGAGGTACCAAGGATAGTACATAGGCCTATATACTATCCTTGGGAGGTACTGACTACTGATTTTGCAACGGCACCACCTAAAGTGTTTAATTACGGAATTTATTTAATTTCTGCCCACAATATAGTTCCTCGGTGTCTATTTTGACATCTGAAAAAGATCCACTGATTTTGTTGTTTCTATTTGTTTTATGTAAATTAAGAAATTCCAAAGGACTGTTTTGGTTTTCTTTACATGGTGTTGTAACATTAACGACTTCATCCGTATATGTTGATTTCCAGGCATTGCAGTAAAACATGTTCCTGAATCTACATATCTGCATTGTACAATTCACACTTCGTGTCTTTAGAATAGTCATAGCTCAATTGACGCTAACGCCCTCATCTAGTGGACGAAAGAACTAAAGAGTAACCAGTTAGCCTTTACTACACCTTATTTTGAAGCTTTCCAGTCTTTCTTTAGTATACCGTCTTTGACATTGGTCATCCTTTGAAGGAGCGCCGTGGCTTCAAGTTCGGAGAGTCGGGGATAATAGTCCGGTGGGTAGTGGGTCGTGCAGTTGTTAACTCTCCACCACCACGCCTGAAGGTTCCATATGTCTGCCCTTGTAACGCCTCTTTGTTGTTACTTGTCTTGAGGTGTAACTTAAGGCATAGCTCACACAAGGGAGGTGTCAGTAGCACCTTCCAGTATTTCCGCCACAGATGGTACAGCCCGTACAGCTTGGGTGAGCTACCAACACTGCCAAACAATTGCTTATAAGTATGACTGTGTCATGAAGCATCGAACAGTTGATTGTTTTCATTCGTGTGAACTTTGTTATCCTCTATATTTGCTATTTATGTCATGAGACTATTCTAAGCTGTGCAGATGACACACATACACACACACACACACACACCTAGAGAGAAGGCGAGCCAGCTGGAGGGGTGTGAGGTAGGTTGCGTCCACGTAAGAGTGTGGCGGCAAGAAATGGGCGTAGCGCGCTCCACCGTACACCACTGGCACCAAGCCGTAATGCAGCGGCAGCCACACCTTGCGCCGCCGCCAGTATACCGTAAACAGTGGCGATGATAATGCAAGCAGGATGAAAGATAAACAGTTAGAACATAAGAACATAAGGAAGCTACAAGAGGCTGTGAGACCTACTCGTGGTATATATAGTTGCTGTTACATAAAAGGAGGCTAGACAATTTTATGGATGGGGATGAAAGGTGGATGTAGATGAAAGGTGGTAGATTGTGTTAAAACTCTCTATTTTGACTCCGCACTAACTACCTGATGACTTGAGTCCATTCCCATCATCTACTACCCTATTTGTGAACCAGTTTCTCCCTATTACTTTTTTAAAAATTTAATCTAAAGTTCTTATTGTACTCTTTATGGAATCGTGTTCAAAGGAATAAAAGCTAGTTCGCTATGATAAAAATGGTACGTATTTCACCAAATCTCGCGTCTTACCTTCTCTGTGATGTAATCCTCACATAAGTTGTTTTCGAAGGCTAGATAAAACTTGTAGTTAGGTCGAAGGACGGTTGAGTAGCACTTGAGGTCATGGTGACTTTGACCGCACTTCAGCTCCCCGCACTTGCCGAACACGTCGACTTGGAGGTGTTGCCGCAGCTCCCACCCGTAGAACTCCCGCCCTGCCGAGACATCAACAAAGCCAAGATCAACTGACCATCTATCAAAACATTCAAAAGTCTTAAGAACATAAGAAAATAAGGAAGCTACAATAGGCCTTGAGAAGTTGAGACCTATACAGTACACGTGGTAGTTCCTGTTACTTAATATTTCCTGCATCCACCTTTCATCCCCATCCATGATATTGTCTGAAAGGCTCCTTTTAAAACTCAATATTGACTCCGCACTAACTACCGCACTCTTAACTGTTAAAAGTCAATTGATCTAGAACAAAGCTGCACCGTGACATGACAGAGAGATTGAAAAAAAAGGCTTGACAAATAAAAGTTTACATGAATATCTTACATACAGTACACACATAAATGATTGATAAACCAAGTAAATCTGTAAATGCATAGATATGACGTACATCCCTGCAGTGAAATATCGCCGAAACCATTCGTATATTGTCTAATAGTAATATGATTCACGTGTTTCATGTGTTCCTAACCTTAGAACCAAAGTCTTGTTAGTTACGAAATAAGCCCAACTTAGCCAGGTGTTTGCAGACATACTCGATTTTTTTATTCTTAATGACTGAAGATTGTAGAATCAAATAACTACTGTACTGAATCATTACTCATGCATAAAATTTTGCAGTGTTTCCCACATGAAGCCTCTTTATCTGTGCTGTGGTCTCATTTATTTTGTTGAGGGATCGCATGGTAATTTTTAGCATTATGTGATTATACTCTCGAAGATTTTCATAGAATATAACGCAATATACAAGTTGGAACTCAATGGAAAGAAGGAAAATAACTTTTGATTATGATGGGATGCCGTATAACTAGGATTTTTTTTTTTTGACCTCACAAAACTTTAAATCATTTCATATCTAGATATATGCGCCATTCTGGAAACCTTAATTAATAGGACTTTGCATTGTGATCCCCAAACAATCGCGGTACTGTGCGACGTTAATGTTTGCTTGTATCTTATTGGCGAATTGGTGACACCTCTTTAAAGCATTGAATGTGACAGGGGCGCCCACAGAGATACCTGTAGTGGACGCACATATTATAGTATAGGGCCCACTGTTGATGGGTGTGGGTGGCGAGCGAAGCGAGCCTACTCAGCTGGGGGGTCCAGGGGGGCGTTGTAAGCCCCCCCTGATGTTTTTTGCAGTTTTGATCAATTTTAGGTGCATTTTGGGGCCTCATAGGGGCCTCATAGGGCCTTATAAGGGGCCTCATAGGGGCCACTAGGGGAGCCCTTATAGGGGCCCACACATGCCTGGAGGCTTACAGTGGACGCACGTGCGTCCAGTGCGTCCGCCTGTGGGCGCCCCTGGAATGTGATGATCTTGAGTGATATCCACATGTAGCCTTATCGACATTGCATACTGAAACATAACACTCTACTTTATTGTATTGTTTGTGACTTTCTCAACACACTTACCTGACGGCGTGCGTTAAAAAATGTAAAACTTATCGACATTGCGTACTGAAACATATAGGCTAATATTCTACTTGATTATATTGCTTGTGACTTTCTCAACACACTTATACCTGACGGACATACTGAAACATAACAATTTATTTTATTGTATTGTTTGAATTTGTTTGTGACTGTCTCAACACAATGACCAAGGGAAGAGTTAACAAGTCTGCATGCTAACTAAGGAGACGAAGTTTGAAGAGGACCTATGAAGCGATACTACGTAAGTAAGCGACAAAGATCACAAGAAGAAGAAGAAAGAAGAAGAAGAAGATAATGATTAAGAAGAAAAAGAAGAAGATGAAGAAGAAGATGAAGAAGAAGAAGAGGAAGAAGAAGAAAAAGAAGAAGAAAAAGAAGAGGAAGAAGAAGAAGAGGAAAAGAAGAAAAAGAAGAAGATGAAGAAGAAGATGAAGATGAAGAAGAAGAAGTCGAAGACGAAGACGAAGACGAAGACGAAGACGAAGAGAAGAAGAAGAAGAAGAAGAAGAAGAAGATAAAGAAGAAGATGAAGAGGAAGAAAAAGAAGAAGATGAAGAAGAAGATGAGGAAGAAGAAGAAGAAGAAGAAGAAGAAGAAGAAGAAGAAGAAGAAGAAGAAGAGAAGAAGAGAAGAAGAAGAAGAAGAAGAAGAAGAAGAAGAAGAAGAAGAAGAAGAAGAAGAAGAAGAAGATGAAGATGAAGATGAAGATGAAGATGAAGATGAAGAGAAGATGAAGAGGAAGAAAAAGAAGAAGATGAAGAAGAAGAAGAAGAAGAAGAAGAAGATGAAGAAGAAGAAGAAGAAGAAGAAGAAGAAGAAGAAGAAGAAGAAGAAGAAGAAGAAGAAGAAGAAGAAGAAGAAGATGAAGAAGAAGATGAAGAAGAAGAAGACGAGAAGAAGACGAGGAAGAAGAAGAAAAAAAAGAAGCCGAAGACGAAGAGAAGAAAGAAGAAGAAGAAGAAGAAGAAGAAGAAGAAGAAGAAGGAAGAAGAAGACGTACCTGACGAGCTGCTGCAGTGCGAGACCATCCAGGCCACCAGCTTGGGCCGCGCCAGGAAGGCTGACCAGTCCTGCTGCCCGTCGTCCTGCAGCAGGTCACCACGATGCAGCGCCGCCACATAGTCCCTGTACGTGGTGCCTGAGGCGTCGAGGAGCCCTGGTTGCACACCATTACCTTTCCCTTGAGTATTAGAAAAAAGTGGTGATTAGATAAACATTGAGATTTTCCTCTATAGTTGTTGAATATTGATGTCTCTTTTGTTCATATTTTTTATTATTTTTATCTCATTTATTGTTTATTTAACGACATCATTCCTTGAGCTTGCAATATTTCCAAACTGACACACTTAGAAATAAGATAGGATGTCTCTTGATGCCTGGAAAACAGAGGTTATGTTTGATTAGTCTTGAGCATTCCTCAGATCGGTATGATTATAATTATTGTCACTTGGTTATCGAAGAGAAGCGAAGGAGGTGGTGGTGATGGTGGGGGGGATCAAAACATAGGATGTGAAAGGCACTACTCATAATGCCAATATCATAATGCCAATAACAATAACTCCTCAAAATTCAATGACAACTACTCATAATGCCAATATCATAATGCCACAACTCATAATGCCAATATAATATAATGCTAAGCGCCAATATCAATCTCCTTGGCTTTAGTGACGGTGAGGTACTCGCAACTCTGGGACTATATAGGATAACTCAAAGTAACTAAGAACTCTTGTCTTGTTACTTGTCTTACTTGTTACTATGTACTTGTCTTTGTTACTCTGGGACAGGAGCGTATTTAGGATCTTGAAACATTGGGGGCTGAGCCCAGCCTAGAGATCTTAAAATTTTTACAGGATAATTTTCAATTTATTTATGAGTATAATGAAAATAAGATGTGAGACACTGTGCTCTACCAAAAGGCTCCGGTAATTTGCTTAGGATAACTTTCGAAACATGAAATTAAAATAAAATTAAGACAATCTGAGTTGGGGTTCAACTTCGTTATTATTTTTATTTTCATCAATAGGAGTAAAACTCTAAGAAAAAGAGAGCTTTGGCGTGATGAAGCAGGCATATAGATTGTATATTCCCAATGCTTTGTTCAGTACTGAAATTGACCAACCTCGGTCTTATAACTACTTTTTATATATTTTTACATCACAAAGGACTGGCCAAGGACACACAAAAATGCACTTGGAAAAAAATGCACTTCTGTTAACTCTGTGTCTTGTCCATCTGATATTCTCTTCTTCACCTCTCCAAAAGGTCTTTTGGTGTCTCCTCTGTCATGCACACCTCATCTCCTCTGTTCTCTCCACCTCTCTCATGTCCTGCTCAGAAAAAGGATGTCATCAGCATACGCTAAGTAACATCTAACCAAATATCTTGTTTTTTACAATAATTTAATTTATGTTGGCCCCAGTCAGAGCTTATCTTATTTTTGTGAGAACAAATATATAATAATAAATTTAAAAAACTAAAAAACGGTATTTGAGATCCGGGGCTATTCATAAAACATTCGGGACTACAGCCCCCAATGTCCAGGCCTAACTACGCCCCTGCTCTGGGATAACTGTGACATTTGCGTTCCTACAGCTTTCTTCCGTAGACTTCACCGGGTTTGTTTATATACATTACCGACCAACTCACAGAGGAAGAACAGTTGGATGCAATGCGCGGTGTCCCTATCATCAGACTGTTGAATTTAAAGGAACATTATCCATTGTAAATAGGTAGCCACTATACCACCAGGATTCAAAACTGGTTCAGATACTCCTAACATTATGAAGAAACTATTCATGTACAAGAACACAAGGTATCTCATTTTTACAAGGATGACAGAATATCACTAATTTACATACAGGTGACAAGCAAAACGTCTTAAATCGTCCACCACCACTTACCAAAACAAGGGACAATTTATGCTCACCTTTCAGCGGCCATAAGCCACCATATAACAAAAGCAAGTCAGAATCTCGGTGATAAGTATATGTCCAGTTGAAGAAACCAGGACTTCCATACAAATTTTCATCAGCTTGGTGTTGTATATTTTTAAGGCGTTTAGATTGTCGAGCAAGCTGATGCAGAATGCCATTCCCGCCGTCACTCTGCGGAGCCTCCATGTTCAGCCAAATATAGAGCTGGTCTGGTCGTCGTAGTTTTGGTATTGCCTTCATATTGTTGTCTCGCGAGTGGAAAATTACTGCGTCGGCGTCTTCAGGGTGAGAAGTGTTGAAAATAAAATTGCAGTTGGTAACGGGGCAGTTGTGCGTCCAGAGAGCCTTGTTCCCCAGGAAGCTCTCCCATGACCCAGAGAAAAATTTCGTGTAAAATAATATCATTTTTCGAGCTTTGTCATCGTGGTTCTGTTGTAAGAAGGCTGGACTTGTGGTGGTGGCGGGTGGGCGAAGACTGCTGCTGCTGCGGTAGGGGCTGTAATGGTTGCGGCAGCGGTGTGTGTGGTGTTGGTAGTGACAGTGGTAGTGTTGGACTTGGTAGGGGCAATGGTGGTGGTGTTGGTGGTGGCATTAGGGTGCGAGACAGCGACTGTATCATTGGAGTGATTTTTTTTTTTTGAATATATTTTCTGTATTTTTTCTTTAGATTCATTCATAGTTTCATCCCTGTTTGTCACATAAACCCTAATTCTATTTTCTGATACACCGTTAAGTTCATGGTGTATTCTTTCAATGTTCTTTTCTGCAAAGACACTATTTTTAGGGTTACCAAACTGTTGCGTCTTTATAAATGTTGTCGCATGGATGTGTTCACGATCCTTGTTTTCACTTGCATAATGTTTCTCTGTGATCGACTGTCTGGGAACACCTTCACCATAGAGCATCAGAAGCAGGAACCCGATGGAGAATACACAGACTATCCTCGTACACCTTGTCCCGACACAAGACATGCTCCTGTCACACCCCGCATGCCGCTGCCAGCTGTCCTTCATTGAGGTGCAGATGGTGGTTGTAAGGGGCGGTGTGTACTGCTGTCAAATAGGAAAGAAAAATTACCGTCATTAACCCCTTCACGCCCAGATCTTTCCATTGATATATAAAATCGTCTGTTGTTAACCATGAAATCACGAAAAATAGCTTCATATACCAAATTAGTTAGTCGACAAGGATACTAAACAGGTCATATCTATAAAATATTGCTTATATTCACTAAAAATCGTGTTATGGTAGTCAAAGTACAATGGAAATTAAGTTCTGGGCTTCAAGGGGTTAAGAATTTGCTCTGCAGGGTCATAATGACGGCAGGTTTCTAATTTTATTCGTCATTTGCAGACCCAAATAATAATATGAATGGTACAGGAACTACCACGTGTAGGTCTCACGGCCTCTTGTATAGCTTCCATATTTTCTTATGTTCTTGTGATTGATAACTTGAATTATGACAAGAGAAATAAATGATATACATAAAGTATATTATTTTCACACACAAGAAAGTTAAAATGAAATCACTCTCTCCATTCGAGCTCTTCATTATTACAATATTAACTATAAACAAGTAATGTACAGTATCAAAACAGTTTGGATAATACATTGACTCCCTTGCATCATTAACCCCTTGAGACCCAGAACGTAATTTCTATTGTAATTTGGCTACCATTAGACGATTTTTAGTGAATATAAGTAATATTTTATAGATATGACCTGTTTAGTATCCTTGTCGACTAACTAATTTGGTATATTAAGTGACTTTTCTTAATTTTATGGCTTGACAACATACATTTTTTTATAGCAAAGGAAAGATCTGGGCGTGAAGGGGTTAACGAGCTTTGCGTTTCTTCCAGTGCGCGGCGGGAAGCAAGGGATAACATTTTTCTCATATTTTCCCCATTGACAACTGTAATGTGATTTCTTTTTCTAGGTTTTCTAGGTTTTAGCGTTCCAGCAAATCCCGTAACGATGTCAATTACGTAACTTGCTAAAGAAAAGTGAAGTGCCTCATTGTTCTGTATAGAGGAGCATCCCGACGCCGTGAGTGGCACAATCTTACACACACACTCACACACACACACACACACACACACACACACACACACACACACACACACACACACACACACACACACACACACACACACACACACACACACACACACACACACACACACACCACACCACACACACACACACACACACACACACACACCACACACACACACACACACACACACACACACACACACACACACACACACACACATGTTCGCTGCACACCGCACTACCACAGAAACCCCGAGATTTATGTTGAATTATTTGACGTATCAGTGACGGTATCAGCTTCTATATACTGGCCCAGATTGCACACACACTGCATCCTCTTTCTGCACCCAAGTCGAGGATACAATTGTGCACAGTTCCCTCATCATCATCCTCATCATTATCCACTTCTCATCCTCATCATTATTCACCTCTTTCTGAATTACGTCACGCATCGTATCACTCTTCTAGCGATCTTACTAAAATTTACCTTAAATGAAAATTATGGCAATGATAATAATGATACGAATAAAAATGATGATAACTAATGACGTACAGCATTCCTCATGCATAAGCACACTAACAAGCAAAGATAATTAGAGTTTGACTATTTCAAACATTATCTAGTACCTACTGTATTTATATATAAGATATTTAGTGGGGCAGAGAGAGAGATATTTCAACTATTCTATCCTTTCTGCTTGTGACTCCGTTGTTTGCCGAGCCAGGGCCATGATAACGGGAGGGCATTGCGTTCGAATGACATGCAATATTTGCGTGACGGAAACCGCTAGGAATCTCTATCGAACTGGCGACAGATATCAGCTGGTTTCTATGGTCAATGTGCAATGCGAGTAATGGACTGCTTTGAGATTAGTTTGAAACACAGAATGGTGGATATTATATAAGTGTTTCTTTTGTTCAAGTATAGGACTCATGTCTGCCAAAAACTTTCGGCAATCGTCGAATGGCCTATGAACACCCACATGCTGCGTATTGACTATCTTCGACGGCGAGTGCATCATAGGACACGGGAGCAGCATGAGCCTCTTTCTAATGGCCTAATCACAGGCGCCACTATAAAAATCCTGCCTGCGCCACCACGGGCGAGGGCCAACTATCACAGTCCTCAAGTAAACTTCCAGGGCCTACCATCACAGCTTTATACGTCACTGTCTACTGGCGCTATAGGCCGATATATATATATATATATATATATATATATATATATATATATATATATATATATATATATATATATATATATATATATATATATAATATATAATATATTGTAATATAAGCTAAATGATTTGTAATATCACTTAACCCTTGATATAAACTGCGGATCTACCACTTCAGCACTCATTTCTCTCACGTAATTATAAGTCATTAACTCGTATAAATTTCTGCTGATATCACGCTTATTTTCATATATGTCTTGTTTATTTTCGTTAGCAGCTTCTAACTCTTTTTCTATATTTAGTTCTTCTCCTTCTCATATTGCAGTTGCCTTTAATATGAACAATTCTTGCACTAACATCTTGACTCTTATCAAATGTTTCTCCATCAATCAATCTGTAGTAGAGAGAATCCTTTTACCTTTCTTTCATATTTCATAATTGGTCAAAGAAGTGTATTGTTTCTTTCGCACATTTGAATTACTTTCTGGGTATCACTGACTCAGCCGAATACTTGAGTTGTCATTATAACACTATCCACCTGTGACGCAACTGCATGATCATTCCTTCCCACGAACACATTTGTTTCATGATCTTATTATCTCATTTTCAGTTGGGACATAAGCTTGACAAGGGATGACAATAACACACTTAGTAGCTATAGTGTATACGCGGTGAGCTTGCCAGTTGTTTCGTCGTATCACCCCCGCTACCCAGGATACTACTGCCCGCTATCTTGCACTCGTCCGGTCTGGCTGTGTCCGTGTGTGCTTAACGTGAGCGTGTTTGTCTTTATACAGCGGTGTCTCAAGGCCAATAACCCCTGGTGCTCTATCGTCCGAAATCGCTGATGGCAAGATATGAAGTGACCTCATGTAAAGGATTGCTCCACATGATAACATTCAAAACATCTATTCCCATGGAAGATATACGTATGGCGTAGTGTATATTCGCTTTATGAACTAAACAAACAATGTGTTCGTTGGTATCCAGTTTTCTGTTCATTACGTTTCCTAGGGGTAAATACACTGCATCACGCACTCTGAATAGATAATTTTAAATGATATCGCACTCACATCATTCCTATAGCAGCCATGTCACGAAAATATGAACACATCAATGACACCATAGTCTTACAGTGACACAAAATCACACATCACATTATTCTTAGACACAAAATCACATCAAACACATTCTTACAGACACAAAATCACACCACACACATTCTTACAGACACAAAATCACACCACACACATTCTTACAGACACAAAATTACACCACACACATTCTTACAGACACAAAATTACACCACACACATTCTTACAGACACAAAATCACATCAAACACATTCTTACAGACACAAAATCACACCACACACATTCTTACAGACACAAAATTACACCACACACATTCTTACAGACACAAAATCACATCAAACACATTCTTACAGACACAAAATCACATCAAACACATTCTTACAGACACAAAATCACATCAAACACATTCTTACAGACACAAAATCACACCACACACATTCTTACAGACACAAAATCACATCAAACACATTCTTACAGACACAAAATCACATCAAACACATTCTTACAGACACAAAATCACATCAAACACATTCTTACAGACACAAAATCACACCACACACATTCTTACAGACACAAAATTACACCACACACATTCTTACAGACACAAAATCACACCACACACATTCTTACAGACACAAAATTACACCACACACATTCTTACAGACACAAAATTACACCACACACATTCTTACAGACACAAAATCACATCAAACACATTCTTACAGACACAAAATCACATCAAACACATTCTTACAGACACAAAATCACATCAAACACATTCTTACAGACACAAAATTACACCACACACATTCTTACAGACACAAAATCACATCAAGCACATTCTTACAGACACAAAATCACATCAAACACATTCTTACAGACACAAAATCACACCACACACATTCTTACAGACACAAAATTACACCACACACATTCTTACAGACACAAAATCACACCACACACATTCTTACAGACACAAAATCACGTCACTGATCACTACTTCCTGCCGGTCCCGTCTGCACGAAGGTAATAATCACCAGGCTGCAGTGCACGTCACACGATACTTCCCACAGGCAGCGTACCGTTGTTCCGGGGGGAAGGAACGCACTTCAACGCAGAGGTGTGTTGGTGACAAATGCGTGGAATGAGTCGATGTTTTGTGGGAAGGGCAGCACCGTGCACTAAAACTTGATGATAATATAATTCACCCTAATCTTAGTTATAGTAAATGAACGAGAATTTGATGATTCTAAAAATAGAGTCCCTGTATGTAAAATTAAAGGGATCCAGAAGCCAGATATGTCATGTGACGTCATCGTCAACGCCATGATAGTGGAGCGGAAAACTCGACAGAAAAACGTGTGAACTGTGTACCAGCAGAACGTTTCTTCGGAGAGCCTCACCCTTGTGCCGCCCACGGCTGCACGAATCATTGGAGTTTGCAGTTAAGACAACAAGGAATAACTTACAAGTAAGAAAGTAAAGTTAAATCAGTGACAGTGCACAATGAAGCAGGGTTCACTTATATATCAGCATGCCACTGCTGCCACTTGCCGCAGCCTGACCCTTGTCCACTCGTCCTTGTGTCAGGTCATGGTGAGGCCAATTTACAATTTTCAGATGCCAGGGCTGCGGGCATGCACATACTTATGGTGAACACTTATAACAGCCTCCTTGCCGCCAAGTCTGTGGGTCGCTGGTCTGAAAACACCCTGTGCTGTGTTATGGCCAAGCCAGCCACCCAGCGAACCGGTAAATACGGTATGCAGTTTCAATCAATATTCCCTATTGGCCAATACTCTCCTGACCTAAATGGGGGGCTGTTCCCCCCCAGACCCCCTGCTAGTTCACTAACCTAACCTGGGCAATGATTACGTAACCTAACCTCCCTTGGGGGAGGGGGGGGGGTCACCCCCACACTTCTCTACGGTCTCTACGGCCTCTACTTCTTCTAGTGGTCGTGGCTTGGGCTGTTTTCCGGGGAGGGATGCAAACCCTTCCCTAACTAGTCTTATTTCAGGGATTGGCCTTACTGCTCACCATGACCAGGGACGCAGAACCCCCTGTAGGGTTTAACCCCAGGCTGCCCACTATTTCACCCATAGTTGGGGCTGGACGGCCATTGACTCAATAGTGAGTTCATCTGCCCTTTAAGATCGTCTTATTTTTAGTCCATCTGAGTGTCCAGCACACCCTCCTCACTGGTAAAACCAGAGGGGGAGCCGGTTTAGTCGCCGACGATCCGACCATGCGGCTGGTTGTACTGAGTTACATGTTACCAGTAGCAGCCTAGCAGGGACAACCCTGACCAGACACACAGTCTAAATAAGGATAGATTCAAAAGCTGATAAGAATTCTGATAAAAAGGGACTATCTATAATCAGAATTTTTTTAAAACTGTATCAAAGCTGTAAATCATGATAAACTCAAGAGTATTGCAATATATGTGCATTTGTTTACTGGTGGAAGTTAACTGTTCCTACATGGCAGCCATGCAGACGTATTACAGCCCCATACAACAGCAGCCAATGAGGCGTCCAACAGGTGTTTATATCTATGGTTCTACATCCCATTATAATCCCTCAAACTACCATCCTTTAGCATTGATTTCCTGCCTTTCTAAAGCTTTTGAATCTATCCTTAATAAGAAGATTCTTAAGCACCTATCTTCTCACCATAATCTATCTGATCATCAGTACGGTTTTCTGTAAAGGGCAATCTACTGGCGATTTTCTAGCTTTCCTAACTTAATCTTGGTCATCCTCTTTTAGGAGTTTCGGTGAAACTTTTGCCATTGCCCTTGACTTATCGAAAACTTTTGATAGAGTGGCACAAATCTTTAATTTCCAAACAAGTACCCTCTTTCGGTTTCTATCCTTCTCTCTACTCCTCAAATTTCCTTTCTAACCGTTCCATTGCAGCTGTTGTAGACTGTTTTTGTTCTCCTAAGTCTATCAATAGTGGTGTTCCTCAGGGTTCTGCCCTATCACCCTCTTTCCGTTATTCATATTTACTCTTTTATTATATAATCTAAGTCTAATCAAATAATGCCCTATCCACTCCTACGCTCTACCCTGCGTTTTTCAATGTCGTTCACTAGACATTCAACTGTGCAGGAAGGAAGTGATTCACGGAGGGATGCCACAGAGGGATGGCACAAACTTTTGAGTGCCAAACAGTTTTTATTTAAAAAAAGATTGAGTGCCAAAAAAAATTGTGCCAAAAAATTGAGTGCCAAATTTTTTTTGGCACAATTTTTTTTGCCACTGAAAAATGTTTGGTACTCAAACAAATTTGGCACTCAATTCAAAAACTTTTGAGTGCCAAAAAAATTGAGTGCCAAAAAAATTTGAGTGCCAAACTTTTTTGTGTCAAAAAAATTTGAGTGCCAAAAATGTTTGAGTGCCAAAAATTGTTGAGTGCCAAAAAAAATTGAGGGCCAAAAAAATGTGAATGCCAAAAGTTTTTGAGTGCCAAAAATATTTGAGTGCCAAAAATTTCTAGTGCCAAAAAATTTGAGTACCAAAAGTTTTTTAGTGCCAACAAATACCTGGCAGTACCTTTCTTTTGTATAAGTACAGTATGTGTACTAACATACACGGAATAGCTATACGTTACTTCATCCTGTGTTGCTTTATCTATGGGGATATCTATGCTGTGTAAAAATATTTAAAAGAATGGTATACCTTTTCATAAATAATTTTTTCCCTCTCTTCCCTTTGCTAGCAGCACTCTGGTAAAGATAAGAAAAAGTTTGCAGGAAGAAATATGTTACTTTTCTGGGAGTTTTCATAAAAAAACTTCACTCTCAAATTAGAACAACAGAACTTTAAAATAAAACAAATGAATTTCAAAATATAATACAGTGTAGATGAATTTTTTCTTTTAACTTGAAATTCAATTATTTTAATTTGAAGTTCAGTTATTTTAATTTAAACTTCAGTTGTTTTACTTTAAACTTCAGTTGTTTTAATTGGAGATTCGCTTGTATTAATTTGAAGTTCAGTTGTTTTAATTTGAGAGTGAAAAGGTGTAGATGTATTCATCTAGTTGTGATTTACTGGAAAAGAATCAAGTTCTTACTGTCCTGCCTCCAAAATCAGTGGCGGCTCGTGGCTAAGGCTGCAGAGCTGCAGCACCCCCAGACACTCACTGCCAGGTGTATGATTCCTTTAGAGACACAGCAGAATTGATACACTACTAACAAATATATCATAATAAAAAGTAATTATATGTTATTTAATTTATTTTCAATAAGTTACTAAGTGAATTTTCATTAAAACCAGACCGAAATTGAAGTTACTTTCATATTTGCTGTACAATTCATGTCTATGCCGCCGCTGCGCCACTTGTGAAAACTGAGCTGCAGTCGGGCAGCTCAGTGACTCTAATTTCGTCATTCTCGTGTTTACATTGCGTATTGACAGTGTGGTTAAATCGTGCTTTCTTTAATTACCCTGACGATGGAAAATCGAGTGAAATATTTGCAAAGCATCAACTTTTCCCAGCTGACATTAAATGGAAAGACTGAAATCAAGCAGTACCAACTTTATTTTCAATTAATTTTTAATACTGTAATACTACCATCACCAACTCAGCCATCCCTTTTACCTCTTGCACTACCACCCCCACCATCCCTTCTACCACCACCACTACTACCATGCCCTGAAATCAGTAAACATCAACTACAACTCATACCTGAGGTAGGTCAAATGTGTGTATCCTACTCTTGTGTGAGGCTTGCAGTCCCTCCATTTTATTTTATCACGAGCTGCCACTGTCCAAAACTACTATGTTATTCAGCTTAGCCTTGAAGTCATTAATATTCATGGCATGTACGTACTACAGTACATCCTTCTTTAGGCTATTCCACAGTTTAATGGATAGGAAGCTATATGTATTCCTTGATATCTCTCTTGTATGTGGTCCTTTTCAACTTTTTTCCCATGACCTCTTGTATCTCCTGTGTCCCATAAAGACATATCCTCTCTATCAACATTTTCCAGTGCCTTGGAAACCCTGAACACATTAATCAGATCACCTCTTGCCCTTCTTTTCTCTAGGTTGGAAGATTTAATTTGACAGTCTTTCCTCGAATGTACGATAAATCTCTTAACTTAAGCTTGAGAGTATCTTCGTTGCTGCCCTCTGTATTCTTTTAATCCTTCTTATATCTTTCTTTTTAAGTAGTGGCCAAATCACTGCTGCATATTCCAACCTTGGTCAAATCATTGATACAATTAGCTTTTCCATTATCTCTTTGTCCAAATAAGTGAACGCCACTCTTCTATTCCTCAAGAAATTATGTCTCCGG
Organism: Chionoecetes opilio; assembly: GCA_016584305.1. Taxonomy (NCBI): domain Eukaryota; kingdom Metazoa; phylum Arthropoda; class Malacostraca; order Decapoda; family Majidae; genus Chionoecetes; species Chionoecetes opilio. Next base: position 423,744 of record JACEEZ010001085.1, on the reverse strand, counting down.
CGAACTTATTTTTCTTCTTTTGTTTTTCTAATGTACTCATTTCCCATTCGGTAATTCCCTGCTACTCTTACCATATTCCATCACTTTACATTTCCCTTCAGTAAACTCCATTTCCCACCTCTGACTCCAGTTTGATTGTAGCTAATCACAATCTTCCTCATTTTCACTTTTCTTAACAACTTGGCATCCGCTGCGAATAAACTTACAAAGCTATCTATTCCCTCCACTATATCATTTAGAATTTAGATAGACTATAAACATCACTGGTGCCAGCACTGACCCTTAAAGTAATCGTCCAGACCCATTTCTTTTTTGCATAAATATGTTGAATGTTCATTCAAAACACCTAATCCACAAAAAAAAAATTCATGTCCACGCCTTATTTCCGTAAAAACACAACTTTTGTAAAAAAGCGCGGGAAAAAAATATTCATCCCTCCAACAGGCCCGCAAATATTATTGATGACGTCACAGAAGGTGTTCACCGAGAGAGAGCGAGAGAGAGAGAGAGAGAGAGAGAGAGAGAGAGAGAGAGAGAGAGAGAGAGAGAGAGAGATGCTGGAGTCCTTCAAGAAACTGCTATTATTCACTACTTCATCCCGAACACCCACCCACATCCCACAACACCCATCCCTGTTCCCACCCACATGATCACATCCCCACTTCCAACACCCATCCCCTTCCCCAACACCCACCCCGGTTCCCACCCACATATCCAGTTCCAACACCCATCCCCTTCCCCAACATCCACCCACATATCCAGTTACAACACCCAACTCCTTCCCCAACCACCAACACCCACCCACTTCCCCAACCACCAACACCCAGCCCCTTCCCCAAACACCAACACCCACCCCTTCCCCAAACACCAACACCCACCCCCTTCCCCAACCACCAACACCCACCCCCTTCCCCAACCACCAACACCCACCCCCTTCCCCAACCACCAACACCCACCCACTTCCCAACCACCAACACCCACCCCCTTCCCCAAACCAACACCCACCCACTTCCCCAACCACCAACACCCACCCCCTTCCCCAAACACCAACATCCACCCACTTCCCCCCACCAACACCCACCCCCTTCCCCAACCACCAACACCCACCCCCTTCCCCAACCACCAACACCCACCCCCTTCCCCAACCACCAACACCCACCCACTTCCCCAACTACCAACACCCACCCCCTTCCCCAACCACCAACACCCATCCCCTTCCCCCACCACCAACATCCACCCACTCCCCAACCACCAACACCCATCCCCTTCCCCAACCACCAACACCCACCCCCTTCCCAACCACCAACATCCACCCACTTCCCCACCACCAACACCCACCCCCTTCCCCAACCACCAACACCCACCCCCTTCCCCAACCACCAACACCCACCCACTTCCCCAACTACCAACACCCACCCCCTTCCCCAACCACCAACACCCATCCCCTTCCACCACCAACATCCACCCACTTCCCCAACCACCAACACCCATCCCCTTCCCCAACCACCAACACCCACCCCCTTCCCCAACCACCAACACCCACCCCCTTCCCCAACCACCAACACCCACCCACTTCCCCAACTACCAACACCCACCCCCTTCCCCAACCACCAACACCCATCCCCTTCCCCCACCACCAACATCCACCCACTTCCCCAACCACCAACACCCATCCCCTTCCCCAACCACCAACACCCACCCCCTTCCCAAACCACCAACATCCACCCACTTCCCCCACCACCAACACCCACCCACTTCCCCCACCACCAACACCCATCCCAGTGCTGGGCACGCGATACAAAAATAGGTGGTCCACTATCGCTATTCCGCGATAAAAAAAATTTGCGTTCTGCGATCGCGGAATATTTATTTAAGTTTGAATTAAAATTCCGCGATCGTTTATTTCGCGATCGGTAATCGCTAGCGAAGTTTTTCTTCAAAGAAATAAAGCATTAAGCCATTATACCCCATTAAGTAATAACTGTTAAGTCTTAACTCTTAAGTGTATTAACCATTAAATTTCAAAACCATTTAAAAAATCTAAATTTTGGATCATGGACTAAAAATCGCAGAATTAAAGGCAAAAAAATTTGCCACACGCGGAATTAATTCAAATTTATTAAAAATTCCGCGATCGATTTTTGGTAGTCCGCGATCGTGGAATCGCGGAATCGCGGACTATAATTCCGCGACGTCCAGCACTGACCCATCCCCTTCCCCAACCACCAACATCCACCCACTTCCCCAACCACCAACACCCACCCCCTTCCCCCACCACTAACTCCCATCCCCTTCCCCCACCACCAACACCCACCCCCTTCCCCAATCACCAACACTCATCCCCTTCCCCAACCACTAACTCCCTTCCCCACCACCAACACCCACCCACTTCCCCCTCCACCAACATCCACCCACTTCCCCCACCACTAACACCCACCCCCTTCCCCACCACCAACACCCAGCCCCGTTTCCCTACCTTCACCCCAACGCACCAACGTCCGTCCGACGCACAAACATTTTTTACACATTTCTCGTCTATTGGTCTGACACGTGTGCAAACTTCTCTGGAAAGGCACAGCTTTCTTGCTGCACCCATCAAGGATGCATGTGTATACCATATCGCAAAAAAAATCTATCAGAAACACCCAAAATTCTTCAAGTACTATATTTATCTCTTGTGTTTAGGTGTTTCTGGATTAGCGCGGGAAGAGGAGACCACCTTCAGTGATGTCACCGAGCCGTGGCGCATCGTCTGCCAGTTGCCAGCAGTGTTTTCGAAGCTCGGGGAATTTACAGATTTTATTGCGGATTATTAAAAAACGGCTGACTGGATGCAAAAAGTGACAACATATTGTTGATACACTCGATAATGGATATACTCTAACTACATAAAATCAGGAATGATGAAATGGTCTGGACGATTACTTTAAGGAACTCTACTGATTATTCTGCACCACTCTGATTGTTAATCATTTACGACTGTTCTCATCTCCCTATCCTGTAAGAAAGCTTTTATCCATTTTAGCAAAGCAACTTTCACACCTATGTGTTCGTTTCCATAACAGTCTTTTGTGTGGTACCTTGTCAAAAGCTTTTTTCAAGTCCAGGAAGACACAAACGACCCAACTGTCTACGCTCTTGTGTTTCATCAATCACTCTTGAGTAGAAACTTAGAAAGTTTGTAGTGCCTTTCCAAAAAACAAATTGATGATCCGCAATAGTGTTTGTATCTTCGAGGTATTTCATCCATCTGTTTTTTACAATACTCTCACAAATTTTTGTAACAACTCTGGTGAGGTGTATTGTGGCATCTGCGTCAATTTTTTTCTCCCTTCCAACTGCTTGCTCTGTACAGGGGCCGTATCCACCCATGAATGGAGTATATGAGGAGGCGGTAGCAGAGTGTTTAGCGTCACCTAGAGTACCTTTAGATAGATCAAGAGACCCTAGCGTCACCGAGTGGCGTTCTCGAAGACCCGAGTTCGATCCCGAGTGAGACCCATAAATCCACTTAAAATATTTCTGCACCGTCGAGTGGCCTAAGAACACCCACTTGCCCTGTCCATTAGCTCTACCTTCGATTGCGAGTGCATCGGAGGACACAGGGGGGCGGCATGAGCCTCTAATTACAGGCGTCACTATAAAAATCCTACCTGCGCCACCACGGGCGAGGGCCAACCATCACAGCCATCAAGTGAGCCTCCAGGGCCTACCATCTGAGCCCTGGAGGTCACTGCCTACAAGTGCTATAGGCATAGATGTTATATATATATATATATATATATATATATATATATATATATATATATATATATGTAAAATAAAAAAATAAAAATAAACAGGAAGCTGCGAAGGTGAAGTGCAGTGATGACTCCGGGCCAATAGCTTAGTACAGCTTTACTTTTCCTTTGCCCAATACCCCATTCTTATCTGTAATCTCCCAAACATCCCAAATTTTTCCCTCCCTTTCTTTTCTTACTGCTTGTGTTTAGCTTGGCTGCATTGAAATAGACTACCTGTGCTATTTGTGTTTGGCATGGATGGGCCATGTTGGGAATTTGCTACCTGTCCTCTCTCTTCTCACCATACATGCATCACACATTTCATCTTCTTATACAGGAAATCCGTGAGTAGTTATTCTGCCTGTCCAAACGTCACAAGTCAGTATGTATCAGCTTGGTGTCATGTTGCTTTCTTTAACTACAAACATGTTGACTTTTTAGAGCAATCGGTTGTGGCGTTCTGGTGCTCTCTTTCTCGTACATACTAGCCTGTGACTATTATCCTTCCTTCAAATCATCCCTTTTTGACAATTGTCAGTCTTTCAAGTCTGATCTCTCCAACAATAAACTCTGCACGATTAAACCTGCCATATCTCCCTGGTCAGATCATTGGTACAGGAACAGATGATGGCAGACTACCTTCGTGTGAATTTATGCATTATGCATACTTACCTCACGCACTCCCACCTCATGTCACACTCTCCCCAACCCTCTGTCTGTCCTGAAGTGTCCCTTTCTGTGTTCAGCCCATCCTTCTGTCCTGCCTCCACCATGCTGTTGCCCGTCGCAGAATTATGGGGTATCGCTGGGATGATTACCATAATTTATGGCTTATAAGACGCTGCATCTTGGAAGACCTGATTTTGTAAATATATTTCTAAGGAAATTTTTTTTTTTTTTCTTTACCTGTAGGTGGTAGTAAAATCTACCTATTTTATTGGTAAGCTGTGGTCAGAAGTGTCTTTCTGTTGCTCTGTTCCCATGTTCTTTGGCGTATCGTAAAACTTTTAGCTTGTATGCGATAGTATAAGTAAATCATTTTGATGAATTCGCCATGGGTGATAATTTCCAGCACTGAAAAGAGCTTGTGATACGTGTGACAGCCTGGTGGTAAATGATACATCAACACTAGCAGTCGATAGTTGGCGCTATTGGCGCCAATCTGCCGAGCCTCTGAGGCGGAACGGCTCCCACCAATACCGTAGTAAACATCACAGCATGAGGACAGATTAGTTGATTTGAATGTCTTATGGTATTCGAAATACTTGTAACAGAAGTAAGTATACTGAGGTACTGAGTACTGATCAAGGAAGTACTACAACATTCGTCATGGTAGATGTATGAGTATTTTTCATGGTGTTTTTTAGGGGAAAAAGTGCGTCTTATAAGCCATAAAATACGGTACATGTCAAATCAGTGATTGCACCGTAAGACTGAATCGAGGCCTATTACCTGCATAGTCCATCAGCGCCAACTTCGGCTATATGGGCATGTGGCACGCTACTCTGAAACTGATCCTTCCCACCGGGTTGTATCTGTAAAGGCCGTGTCACACGAGTTATATTTTTCGGCATCTTTTGGTATTTTGCTACCATTTGATGCCCGTAGTGGTGGGAAAAAGTCCGCGTGTCTTCACACGGCGTTTCGGCTATGAGCATCTTTTACTGGCACCTTCCGGGTCCCGCGACCAAAACAAACACAATGGATCATGCAAGAAGACTTCGTCTGGCTGCTGTTGGCCTCAATTTGTGTGTTTTGGCACATTATATGCCAAAATATGCCAAGATTGGTCATTTCTCTTGATTTCACTGAAATGTGTAGTTCGTACGAAGTCTTGCGTGGCGTCGGCTGCTCCAAGATATAAACAAAGATGCCAATACTGATAGGAGAGGACGATCATGCGTGAATCTGCATTTGCTACCAAGAGATGCCCGTATCAGGCATCAAATGGTAGCAAAATACCAAAAGATGCTGGAAAAAGTGTCCGTGTGACACGGCCTTAAAAGACAATCCGGCGTGGAGGAGGCCAAGGGGTCTACCAGCCAGAGCCCATAAGGCTCGTGGCTGGGGCAAGTTGATGTTTCCTATCGAGCGTTCCTAGGGAGGAAAGTTGGTTGGAAGGGAGCCTGCATGGGTACTCGCGCGTGGTTACCCCCGGGAGTGGCGTCGTCGTTGGGTGGGCGAGACGACATGCCGCAATGATTTGATTGGGATTGATGCAAATACAGTAAACCGTCACTTTAATGAACCAATTGGGGGGAAGGGGGTAATGTTATATCAGAGGGATTCAAACTTTTCGCATATAACAAACTTTGTTCGTTATATAGTTAAAGTTCGCTATTTCCAACCATTTTTCCATGTAGCTATAATGAACTTTGTTCGTTACATTATATGAAAGTTTGTACACTGGTACCTTGACTTACGAGTGCCCCAACTTACGAGTTTTCCGAGTTACGAGCAGTCGCTCGGTCAATTTTTTGCTTTGAGTTACGAGCGATTTTTTTGTTCTTTTGTTTTTTGTTTTTTGTTACGAGTGAGCTTCAGATACGCCGCCGCTAGTTGGCGCAGCGAACGCCACAACATCTGCCCAGCATCCCGCGTCTCACTCGTTCACTTCACGTGGTTACCTCGCCGTGGAAGCATCTCTGTTGTGTTGTGCTCACACAGGCGAATGCAAATGGCGGAGGGTGAGTGCAGTACGTTTAGCGGCAGTTCCACCCACAGCTGTTTCCAACAGCTGATACACAGAGTATAAACACTGGCGAATGCAAATGGCAGAGGGTGAGTGCAGTCCAGTCATATAGGTACAGTAAAAAAATTGGGGTAGTGTTTTGGGGGCTGGAACGGATTAATGGTATTTCAATTAATTTCAATGGGGAAAATTGATTTGATATATGAGCAAATTGAGTTATAACTCGATCAATGAACGAATTAAACTCGTAAGCCAAGGTACCACTGTATACTTACGTATATGCAGCCATCACAAATACTACACGCATACAGGGAAATTAAAATAACATTTACATTGGTGAGGCACGGGAGGACGTGAGTGGAGATGTTTACACAAAGCTAGACTGATTGGCACGCCGTGCACCGCACAATGGGCATTGTCTTCACTGCCGACATGTTTGACCGGCCCACCACCGAACCAAACCCCGGATTTACCGATCTTATTCGGTAAATCCCTGCATATATCGGACTGTCAGAAATGTTTTGTTAAAAGGCGAAGTTCGTTATATAGAGATCCGTAAAAGCGAGAGCTTACTGTACTTATCCTCAGCTGTTTTCACTCCTGAAATCCTTGCCTTCGGGATGTCTATGCAAAATTTCCCCATTTCTCCCTTAGCTATTTAATCTTTTCTCCAACAGATACATGTCCTTTTTTTAATTTTATCATCCTACTGACTGTTTTGACGAGATTGAGAAACTGAGAGCTAAAGTCCCAGGGTCAACTTCATTTGTCTGGCAGAATCGTCGCTCCACACCCGGCAGCAAAGCAGGCAGGCGGACCATGATTTTGCTCAGCGACGGGCACGGGCATTCAGCTGGTTTCCTTGCCAATCCTTTTTTTAATCCAATTTTTGTATACCCGATAAGACATTTGGTGAGTGCCCGCTGTGCAGTGCTCGATCGGGTGGACGGGACATACCATACCGTTCCTTTACCCATCTCCTGCCATGTCACCCTCTCTTTCTCCTCTCTGTGCTTCTCTGCTCTTCCCATAGTGCCATATGACCTTTGATGTCTGGCACTTACCTAAAAATTTTGGGGGGAATCTCAATTAATTATGTAATCATTATTCAGCAAACTGTCTGAAGCATTAAAGTAATCGTCCAGACCCATTTGTTCTTTGCATAATTATGTTGAACTAGCCGCAAAGCCGCCCTCCGGGCGGACTTTTTGGCTAGCTCCTGCGGAGGGCTATTGGTGGGCCTTCGGCCCACCACCTGTGTTTGGTGGGCCTTCGACCCACCAAACATGGACTCTCCAGATAGCCCCTTCTAACTTTCCTGAAATCATGGATGTAGAAATGTATGTATTCCCCCCACCCATTCACTCACCCATTCACTCACCCATTACCCATCACCACACACCCATTCACTCATCCATTACCCATCACCCCCCACCCATTCACTCACCCATTACCCATCACCCCCCACCCATTCACTCACCCATTACCCATCACCCCCCACCCATTCACTCACCCATTACCCATCACCCCCCACCCATTCACTCACCCATTACCCATTCACTCACCCATTACCCATCACCCCCCACCCATTCACTCACCCATTACCCATCCCACACACCCATTATCACCCATTACCCATCACCCCCCACCCATTCACTCACCCATTACCCATCACCACACACCCATTCACTCACCCATTACCCATCACCCACCCATTCACTCACCCATTACCCATCACCACACACCATTCACTCACCCATTACCCATCACCCCCACCTATTCCCTCACCCATCACCCCACCATTCACTCACCCACACCATCCACACCCACCATTCACTCACCCATTACCCATCATCCTACATCAAGGCTTCCTCAATTCTCGCAACCCACTTTTGTTTTCACAATTCTCGCTAACAGGCTGCTAAAAAAAAAAAAAAAAAAAAAAAAAAAAGTGATCGGATCATCTCATAAGTGGGCTTATGACCTTCCCCTGGTCAACCTGATTCCAAAAATGTGCCATATGAGGTGTTTGCGCCAAGGGGGGCGGAACCTATACCCCACACACACACACAGACAGACACACTTTCGCTTATATTATTATAGATGTTCATTCAAAATACCTAATCCACAAAAAATAATTAATTTCCACACCTTATTTCCCTAAAAAAATGACTTTTGTCAAAAGCGCGGGAAAAACAACAGCCCCATTCCAGCCGTGGCGGGAAACATGCTGGTGACGTCATGGCAGGTGGCCTCCCAGCCAGGCCCTGATACAAATACACGTAAACTCAGAAAAAAATGTAGTAATTGAAGAATTTTGGGTGTTTCAGATATTTTTTTTTTGCGATATGGCATATACTTGCATCCTTTATGGGTGCAGCAAGAAAGCTGTGCCTTTCCAGAGAGCTTAGCACCCATTTTCGACCTATACGGCCACGATATGTGTAGAGCGCCGGGGAGACTGGCGAGAGGCATTGGCGGTTCTACGGGGGGGCATGGGGGGGGCCATTGCCCCCCCTGAAATTAGGCTGGCCCCCTGCTTGGCCCCCCGGGGCCACGGGGGTCGGTCACACGGCCGCCGCCGAGCACAACTCACTACCACTAGTGCGATAACAGTTGGTAATACTGCTTACAATAAAAAAATAACAATAATAATAATTATTATTATCGAAAGGAGGAGGATGCTGCAACTGACATCTCTAAATCGGCTGCTGATACTCCTGTTCAACCACGTCTCAGAGAGTATCCTAAGCATAGTAAAGGGAAGTCCCATGCTCGGTCATTCGTGAGTGCTTGGTTTGACAAATATGAATTGGCTGAATATTCTCAAGAACGTGATGCAATATTCTGTTTTGCATGCAGGCACTTTACACTACCATCTTATGGCCATGCAGTCGTGCAAGTCGGAGTCGAAAACCTCGACAACTTGATTAATTCATCGTGCTGGAAACAACCGGTCAAAGATATGACTCAAGTCACGTGCAGCACAGCAGCATCTTGTATGAAGTATTAGACTGTTTGATTAGCGAGTTAGACCGTCATTTTACCAAGGACTCATCTGCGATTTTCTGTGGTATTTCAGCTTTCTGTCCTGGAGGACAGACATCCTTGTCTGAACAAAATTTGAAGGCATTTGCAGTGGCCTACTCAGTCAATCAGTGATTTAAAACATGAGATACCTATAGTGAAAACATTACTCATGAAAGAACCTGAACAACCTACATCAATTGCACAATTCCTGTCATTCATATGTCCGTACAAGGCTGCATTTGATTGTTTATACAAGTTATTGTTGATAGCCGTAACTCTTCCTGTTACCAGCGCTTCATGCGAGAGGAGCTTTTCAAAAATGAAATTAGTGAAAAAAATTCTCAGAAATTCTATGACAAGTGACAGACTGAGTAACATTGCACTATTGTCGATTGAAAGTGAACTCGCTGAGGGAATTGATTTAGATTGCTTTGTTGATGAATTTGACAGTCGGCATGATAATCGTAGGATTAAGCTGAACTAAATATATTGCTGCCGAATGAAGGTATCATCACCATTGTGTCTAATGTAGCATTTGCATGCCCATGTCTGAAAATCATAGCCGTTTGTGTATACAGAATTTTCAATGTACGAGGTTATAGGTAGACTAAGGTACGTACATAACACATTTATGTTGATGTGATTATAAACAACTGCCATATTTTTTGCATTTTAATTGTTCAGTATTATTATTGGTCTTTTCTTTTCAATAAAACGTACCTGAGAGCACGAATTTTCACATTTCCAGCTTGGATTATTAACCAGCAGAGAAAATAGACCCGAGATTGAAATCTCGGATGAACTTTAGTTTAATTCTTCCCCAATGTTCTTTTGAAAATACTTTTTTTCTAACTGAATATCACTTTGATAGTCTTAACATATCCCTCCATAGGCCTCAGATTGACCCTGGAAAGTGCTCAACTTTCAAAATTTTGTGTGGTGCTTACAGCCCCCCACCCCACTAGTTACAGGACCCTCCAAACTTTTGTTTTTGGTTGGACCTTGGCCGGCCCCCCAAGTTTTTTAGTGCTAGAACTGCCACTGGCGAGAGGCGCGCAGAGAGACAATCTGCTTCACACCGCCCGCCTCTCCCCAGCACTCCAAACATATATCGTGGCTGAATAGGTCGGAAATGGGTGCTAAGCTCTCTGGAAAGGCACAGCTTTCTTGCTGCACCCATAAAGGATGCAAGTATATGCCATATCGCAAAAAAAAAAAAATCAGAAACACCCAAAATTCTTCAATTACTATATTTTTTTCTGAGTTTACGTGTATTTGTATCAGGGCCGGGCTGGGAGGCCACCTGCCGTGACGTCACCGAGCCGTGGTCCGTCGTCTGCTGGTCGTCAGTTGTGTTTTGAGAGCTCGGGGAATTTACAGATTTTGAATGCGGATCATTTAAAAACGGGTGACTGGATGCAAAAAGTGACAACATATTGTTGATATACTCGATAATGGCTATATTTTTACTGCATTAAATCAGGAATGATGAAATGGTCTGGACGATTACTTTAAGCATTCATTGAAGCTGACTTAAGTCTGTGCATGTCTTCCTGTAATCTTCTCTTTGGGGGTCAGGCTATCTTAGACAGTTTACAAATCCTACTGTTTATTTTTATTTTTTGCCTTTTCTCTGGCATAACAGTGGCAGGCATTTTTTCTCTGTCAACCTCTTACAGTGCATTTATTAAAGCTGACAGTATATTAACAAAGTATAGATTACCTGTCACTGAATGCAGGTCTAAATGTTGAGACTGTAGGAAGCTCTTGTGTTCAGTCAGCCAATAACCCAAGGCTACTGGATGGACATTGAACATAGTGATAAGTCTGTGAAAGTTTATTTTACGTTTATTAAGGCAAAGGAACAGAAGGAACTAGAAGAATTGTGCAACACAGAAGATATTGAGTCTCGGAGATGGTGAAGCAGGAAGAGTACAGGACAGGAGAATATGAATACCAGGTTCAAGACATTCAGCAGAGGTTCTCATGTCTACTGCCACACCAATCATTGCGATGGAAAGATAGAGACAGGCCTTGCCCTACCTACCAAGTTCTGACACACCTTAATGGAGACCTGTGTTCCAACCAGCAGATCAAATTAGAACAATGGCTTTATCCAGACTTTGTGATCCTGCATGTTGTATCTACTTCAGCTATCATCCTGGATGCTGCATGTACCAACTGCCTAGTGAACTGAGAAGACTGCGTATAAGGACAAGATCAATTCTTATGTCCTGCTTATATTATGTCTGATGTACATACTTTAAAAGCAACCAATTGTAAGAAATTTTTATCTTTACAATACAGATACAGGACCTTGGTGAAACCTAGATTTTGAAGTAAAATTTGGCTGGAACTCGAGAATTCCATCCTGAGTCATAAACTGTTACCTCATTGCAGAGAGAGAGAGAGAGAGAGAGAGAGAGAGAGAGAGAGAGAAATTTCACAAATGTTCCTGTTCCATAATAACACTTTTGTCAGGCATATATGCAGATTGCTTAACTAATATGCTCCAAACATAGGACTGTATTGAGATTCATTCATAATTTACAATGCAGGGACATTTTTACATCAAACTCACTAGTTCATATTCTATAATTTCCTAATATTCAACAATTGTGAATATGTAGAAAACCGTGGCTAACACCTTCTTGTGTCTTGGGTTTGAAAGTTAACTAGTTAGCTAATCTATGAAGGACTGTTCTTTGTGCAGGACTTGTGCAGGCTTAGCATAGGAAGCCTTGCTCATTCACTGATACTGCTGTAAAAATGACATTCAACTTGAACACTGTCATACATGAAAAAATGTGAGAAAATATGTTTTCAGGACAACTATGGAATCAAGGGAATGGCACCCTCATACCAAAATACCTATCTTCTAATATAAACTAGACTAGATGTCTTTAACGCAGAAGGTTACCCCTTCTTCACTGTTACCAAGTAGAAAAGTTTAAATTATGAAGTAGCTCAAAATAATAATTAATGTAAATGAAAGACATCACAATATGAAAATGATTCTGTACACAGACATAGAAAACCCAATGACTAGGTTCCCTCCTTATCAAATGGATCATTAACCTATATATATATATATATATATATATATATATATATATATATATATATATATATATATATATATATATATATATATATATATATATAATGATTTGGGAAGGCCTCAAATTGAGGCGAGTGAGTGGCACCAAATGCGCCCCGTCACAAAAGGTTCCTTTGTTGTTGGTGGTCTCTGAAAACCACAAGTCCTCTGGACAACTGGATCACTTATAACTAAACATGTCTTTTTTTAAGTATATTAAATGCATTTGTGTTTTTGTTTCAGGTCTATGTAGTAAAAGCAGGAATTTCAGAAACTTTCAATTTTCTAATCACAAGTTGTATAATGTATTGCCTGAAGAATTTCTACATTTCTTTATATCAAAACACCACAATGTTCCATGTTCACAAATCTCGCACACTAAGAAACACCACTTCATGCACTGCGCATCCATGAACTGTCTGTTGGAACATCTTTACTATAAAAAGTCTTTCAGCAAAGTTGCTTCACAAAGTGTTTTCCTTAGACTGGAGGGATTTCTGTTGCCTGAGGCGCATCCTCCATGCCTTCTGGGGGGACTCGTATCGTCCCGTTACCTGTTAGCATTGCATGTCCATTGGAGGGCACCTGTCCGTTAGCACAAGTACTGGGTGGGGTGCCGACAGTGGGAGGAACTGGAGCAGAGGGTGTAGGTGGAGGGGTGTTGAGTGGAAGGGGTGATGGAGGAGCCTTTGGAGTGACTACTACCAGTGGAGTGATGGTGGTGACAGGAGGCATGGTGATGATGGGATCATTGAGCCCAGCCATATCACTACTGCTTCCACTATGACTACCTTCCCTTTCCACATAAGACTCCATGGCTCGGTATATAAACAAAATATCGTCCTGGAACAACAAAAAGTTAAATTAGTTTTCTCAATCAGTCTTTATATTTAAACCTTACATCTTCCATCTCATTATCTTCTACTCCTTCCTGTATTTCTTATAATGCATGCATTTTTGACATCTCAATTATATCATCTATACATCGGATCTGCCTACACCTACTCATATTGATTGGTATGACTGCTATAAGTCCGTACTTTCTAACAATTATATGGCTTCCTTTTTAGGTGTAAAGTTAACCCAATGAGTTCTGCTGCTACCAGCCACTTCCCTTCACATCCCGCATGATATATATCTATTTGCTATAACTGACAGCCTGATAACTTGGACAGCCTCATCCCCCACATAATCTGATTGAGAAGGGTTCTACTGTACTGACCCCATTTGAAAAAATTGCTGGGGCGCAAGTAATTTAGTTCGACCTTAAATATGAGTAGAGGGTGACAAATGACAAATGTTAATTCACCATCAGAAATATAGCATTTTGAATGTCTTTCTAGGGGCAAGCAAGACATGGGAATAAGTTAAAAAAAAATTATGCATCTTTGAATTAGATTAGTGATTATATCTTTCTGATCCATACTCATCAACATCCATATTGGAAAGTTTGATGAAGTGCAAATGTGTAGTTTGTCGGTATGGCAGACGATTGTTCAGTTTGTTTTCATTGTGCCACATGTTGGGTTGTAAGAAAGATTAGCAAGAATTTTAATTCAATATTTAGTAAAATGGATACCCACTTGACTAGTCCATATGCTGGGTCGTCTGTTGTGGTAGAGCTTGCAGTACATGTACGTGTCGAGGTGCTGGTCAAACTCCATCTGACTTCTGAGTGTTGTTAGCGCACAGAAGGTTGCTGCTTCAGTGCCACCATATCTATGGAAGGAAAACGGTATTTATTTATACTTGTGAGATTCTGTGCTTCCTGAGTAAACATGTACTGCTAAATTTCAGTGCAAACATGAACATAAGTATATGACACTGACATCATTTGATACATCAGAAGCTTAAATGTTAAAGAAAAAAAACAATTTTGATGTTTTTGTGAGCCAAGGGCAAAAACAATTTAGGTGAAAGCAATCCTATTTTTATTATTAATAAAGAATGGAAATTAGTATTTATAACAGCTGAAATTAGCTAGATATTTGATACATAACTAATTTTTTTTATACAACTGACTTCCCTAGCCAGTGGGATCACAACAAAAAACAGATGGCTTGAAAACATTTGAAGTAACAAAACTAGCTTCTTACATACTTCTTAGCACAATCATTTTCAAATTTTACATGAATTAAGATGAATTGGAAAATTTATAAATCCTTTGAAATATTTTGAAGTCTTTTGCTTTCACTTCACTCACATTCACAATTCTGCCACACTTCGATATACAAAAAGAATTCCTCACATTATAAGGATATTTTCACAATGTATAGCCATGCATCCCACAATTTACTGGTACTGCAATATTACCGTTGGACAAAGGTGGGCATTCCGCAATTTTAGTCCGCAATTCCGCAACTTGCGGAATGGTAATTCGGTTGCGGAATTGCACAATTACGGATGCCTGAAAAAATTGCGGAATTGCGAATTGCGGACCGCCAAAATTTTGAAACGCAATCACAATAACTAGCGGAATGGGTAATTCGGTTGCGGAATTGCGCAATTACGGATGCCTGAAAAAAATGCAGAATTGCGGGTTGCGGACCGCCAAAATTTTGAAACGCAATCGCAATAATTGTGACGGTCACCACCTTCAAAGTGGCAAGTGCCCGCGTGAACATAAGTTCCCACCAAATATTGTGGAGATGACACTGCCAACTGCCAACTTGCCAAGTGTAGCACAGTCACTCAGTCAGTGCGTGCTGGAACTTGGGATTGAGAGCGTGTACGCTGGCCGTGTGTGTGATTAGTTGCCAACCTCCACATGCTGAACCAGAAGAAGTGGGAGGAGGAGGAAGAGGAAGAGGAAGATTAGTAGATTACGTAGATTAGTGATTACTAGCCAGTAGACTGTGAAGTGTAAAAGTAAAGAAAAACACTAAGAGACAGACTTAATTGTGAAGGACAAGTAACAAGTATAGACAGAAACAGAATAGGAATACAGAAGTATTAAAACTAATAAAGAGTCTAGAGACACTTTTTGTTTTAATTGTAGGTGTTTAAGAGTCTAGAGACATTTTTTGTTTTAATTGTAGGTGTCAAAATTAGTTTGCGGAATTGCAATTGCGATTGCGAAAAGGCCTATCTGAAAAAAAGTGCGGAATTGCGATTGCAGACTGGTGCAGGTCGGAATTGCGGAATTGCGATTGCGGAATTGGAAAAAAAAATGCGATGCCCACCTCTGCCGTTGGAAGCAAAATTGTGTAATGCAGAATATCATAGCAATGGGAAAAATTATAATTAGTACTGGGTCTTTTGGTGGGAGAGTCTCTAGTTTCATTTTACAAGCCAGTAATTCATAGTAAGCTGCTTTAATGAAGAAAAAAAAATAGTAAAGCATCATTAGAAAATAATAACACAAAACATGAACTTTAGAGCTCAGGTTACTCCCTTCTGTTGCCTTTCCTCATCACTTAGTGGGCTATTTTCCTCCCACCTAGACCAATGGGGCCCCACTACCCTAGGAAACCATTATCTTTTGTAGTCCGGAAAATTGACAGAGAGAGAGAAAAAAAGCCAATTAAAATTTAATGGTATATGCATGAGAAAGTAAAGACTTATCAGAAGAAAGATAGGATAGTAAGGCGGGAGCAGTGTAAACAAAATAGCATAAAGTTGGCCTCAGGCTTAACAGATGCGTTGGTGTGCCAGGTGCACTGTCTATCTATATTTCAAATGGCCTTTTTTTTAAACGTGGGGGTCGCACAACACAATCCAGATTAATAAAACAATTAAATCAATGTACAAATTCAAGTTCAGTACATCCTCCAAAAACTGTATTAGAAAATAATAATGAATTCTACTACTACCCCCATTACTACTGCTACCAGTGGTGGCTCGTGGCATAGGGCTGCAGAGCTGCAGCCCCCCCATACGTACTCACTGCCAGGTGTATGATTCCTTTAGAAACAGCAGAATTGACACACTACTAACAAATATATCATAATAAAGTCATTATATGTTATTTAATTATTTTAAATACGTTACTAAGTGAATTTTCATTAAAACCAGACCAAAATTAAAGTTACTTTCATATTTGCTGTACGATTCATGTCTGCGCCGCTGCCGCGCTACTTGTGAACATAATGAGCTGCAGTCGAGACCAGTTAGCTCAGCTGCTCAGTCCTCCCGTGTGGACCAAGGTTATATAGGAGGAGGCGGCATGTTGCCTCTAGCGTGAAGCCCTATATACGCTATAACTACCTAGGCAGTCATATTTTTAATCTATTTATGTATATCAATTAGATAGAAAGCCTGAAAGTCCAATGAGTCGACGCGTGGAATCGCAATATTTTGAGTCAATCTCCCCGCATTGGGGCGGGGCGAGCGGCTTCACCCGATAACACAGGGAATGCGCTGCATGCTGCCTCCTATATAACCTCCATGGTCCGTCCAAAATCCGTGAACATCAACTACAACTCATACCCGAGGCAAAATTTGTGTATCCTATTGTGTTAAGCTTGCAGTCCCTCCATTTTATTTTATCACGAGCCGCCACTGACTGCTACTACTACTATCTCTAATGCTCATTCCTAAGAGGAACTCCCTCAAGAGCATGGTTGCGACAGAAGTCTCCATTTATCCATTGCGTTCCTTCCTTGCAAGCTCTAACCCTTTCATTCTCCTCCCGCCCCTCTCTCCCACATAGTCTAACACTCTGTCCTCTCGTTTCACTTTGCACAGTGGCAATATCGCAACAGATGAGGTTTAACAGAGGTTACAATAAAGCTGTGCAGAGCTACCCAGTACCCAGTTGGGGTATTTTTGGGAAAGAAGGCTAGCAACTAGGGGTACCCCTCCTAGAGATGGTATCCTAGCCCATGATCACCTTCATGTGGTTCGGGCCGTTAGTATACCTTGTAAGGTGAAACCAACGGGGAGAACGCTGCGACCAGCTGCTGTTTTTAGTTTTTTAATCCTTGACCAGCTGGAACCCTGGTCCCAGGGTAACTGCATTGCCACTAGCCACCCATCAGTGGCCTCTAGTTTTAGAGGTGGGAGTTTAATGGCTAAGTGCGACAGAAATAAATAATAATAATAACAATATCTTGATATCTTACTTTCTGGATATGAGAGATACATGATCTGGAAACTCACCTATCGACAACTATTAGAGGACCATTTTGGTAATTTGTATGGGCCTCAGAAACTAGTGACACAAGGCTGAGGGTGGTGGTGAGGGCGGGGAGGGTGTGGGGCCAACTTGGTGCGTGGATCAATCTGACAGGCAGCTCATAATCGTCCTGAAGACTTTGTACAGCAACTTCCACAGTCATTAACCCTGAATTTAACTTTTCCTCCAAGTACCGAACCTAGAAAGAAAGTTTAAATTTACAATAAACCAAGTAGAATGAAAAAAAATATGCATAGTACTACCACCTAACAATAGATACAGAATATCTCAAATGTGATTATTCATACGATCCATACCAAATATAATGATTAAAATTATTTTTCTTCATTTTTGCCTCATCACCTCCAAGTGATTCCCGTCACACTGATGTCATTATTGGTGCTCTTAAATTTAGCTGTGGAAAGCATATCACATCAGTAGGGAGTTCAACAAGGACAAATTTGTGACGGACTATGAAATATGTTTCATAGGATCCTTCAGAATGTAGGATGCATACAAGCTGAAAACTTTAGCCAACATGTGAGTAGTCCAGATTATTTGGGCACCTATTCTGGATAGTGTCCGTAAAATATTTCATCATGTCTATCTATTTGTTACAGACCTTCTGGGATGCCACCCCACCTGTGTGAGGGATGGCCACTTGTATGGGGGCAGGAAAAAGGAAAGAAAAACATACCTTCCAGTGCTCAGAGTCAAAGTCATCATGTTCGGCTGGCCAGAACTGTGGGAACCCTTGCTCCTCCTCCACAGAAGTTAAGACAACTACAGTCTGGGCATTGTGGTCCCATACCATCTGCCAGAAGTCAAGAATGGAATTTGGCAGTGGATGCTGTGTGATGATGAATTCCCGTAATCTCTGATGCCCCATGAGCCAAGTGGCACTGATGTAGTCGGAGCCGTCGACACCTGGTTTGGGAGTGAGGTGCACTCGACCATTCTCCATGGGCAGGTAGTCGGTGCTGCGATTCTTCTCCTGGTTCACAGGCTTCATGGCACTTACTACATTGAAGTCCCGGGGTTGGAAATGAGTGATGAGCTGTAAGAAAGGATGCATGTTAGTAATTATTACCAGCAATGATTTTCACAACCGTTACTAATCATGGTCAGATTGTGAAAATGTGACTGTGATGGCTCCCAATATTCTGAAATCATATACTATGTTGTGTCATTCAATAGTAAAGAATTAAACAAATGTATCCCATTCCAAATGAGATATTGATAGTAGATCATGAATGAAAGGATTAGGGAGAAAGGGGCTACATTGGTTCATGGAGACAGTGTGAAGTGAGTAAGTTACTGGGTGCCACTATAGCGTGCGGTCTACCTCAGTGTCTGCAGTTTACGGTACTGTAATGTGCGGTCTACCAAGACCCCACCTGAACCAACTACCGGAACCTTACTCAACCTTATAAAAGGGGGATCACCGGAGTAATATCTCAGTATCCTCCTAAAATTCAAGCTGAGAACATCAGTCAGACACTACAACGCTCTACAATATTATTGAAAGATTTCTACAGCAGTGTCTTCTTGACAAGAAATAGCGGTTACATTTTTACGTGAAAACAATCTTCTTTACGCACCACAAGAAGCAGATGCCTGTCATCGATGTGGTTGTGTTATGCAAGAAAAAAAATTTAAAACAAAATTGTGACAGAGGGGAATATAGGCCTGTACTTCGGTGTCCTTGTAAATGGTGCCAATCTTCACGTTCTGTTTGGAAAGGCAACACATTCTTCCATTATGAGGAGGACATCAACAACAAATTACACTGTAACCTGAGGTTGAGTGAAATTTTTGAACTGGTGTTCTTTTTTGTTATGGAAATACCCATGAACACAGCAGTGACTAACAGGAAAATCTTTCAATACTATAACTCACTGGTATAATATTTTTTTCCTATAATACTCTACTGTATAATAGACAATATTGTATAGCAATAATAAGTTGCAGCCTGAAGCGTAAATGTCCTGGCAGACTGCACACTATAGTGTAAATGTCCCGATAGACTGCACGCTATAGTGGCACCAGTTACTGTTTGCAGATAAACCTGCACTTGCGGCAGATAGCAAGAAGTTATAGTAAGGTAAAGATGGGGGCACACGCTGTGCTGCGCATGGCCTCGGTGCTCATCTCCGTCGGATTAGCACTTGAGCATGCTGTCAATCAATCAATCAATCATTGGCAGCATACGCCTGGGGGGCGCATTGCCTCGCCCACCCTACGAAGCCACTTTCGGGGGTCACCACGCGCGAGTCCCCATGCAGGCTCATACCAAGCATCTCTCGGCAGGAAACATCAACTTGCCCGAGCCACGAGCCTTGTGGGCGCCCCTTGGCCTCCTCCACGCCGAATTATCTCTTACAGATACAACCCGGTGAGAAGGATCGGTTTCAGGGTAGCGTGCCACATGCCCATATAGCCGAAGTTGGCGCGGACGGACTTTTTTTTTTACATCTTGGCCTATAGCGCCTGTAGGTAGTGACCTCCAGAGGTGGGGATGGTAGGCCCTGGAGGTTCACTTGAGGGCTGTGATGGTTGGCCCTCGCCCATGGTGGTGCAGGCAGGATTTTTATAGTGACGCCTGTGATAAGAGGCTCATGCCGCCCCCGTGTGTCCTCCGATGCACTCGCAATCGAAGGTAGAGTTAATGGGCAGGGCATGTGGGTGTTCTTAGGCCACTCGACGGTGCAGAAATATTTTAAGTGGATTTATGGGTCTCACTCGGGATCGAACTTGCGTCTTCGAGAACGCCACCTGGTGACGCTAACCACTCTGCTACCGCCTCCCCATATGCAGGTTATAAACCTCGATTCAATCTCACAGTCTGGCCGGCTCAGTTGGTTAGGGCGCCCAGCACCATTCTGTGGACCGGCGTTCGATCCTCGGACCCGCTCAAACCCGGGGATTTTTCCTCCAAGAAATTTGGGCGGTTATTGTCCCCCTTGAGCAAGGGGGGGGGGGGGGGTAAGGTACCAGCATTACCCTAAGATCGGTAATAATGAGCTCCAAGCTCGCACCGGGAGGGTGAAACTGGCGATCGCGAGTCTGACTTGCGTGGACAAGACCATGGGTGAATGACGGTGCAATCGCTGATTACACTTAATCATCCCAGCGATACTCCATGATTCTGCGAGACACTTATTACCAAAGGCATCGATTCGCCTCTTCAAATTGCTATTTAGTGTCCATGTCTCACATCCATAGAGTAAGACAGGGATCACAAGTGACTTGAAGTTCCAGATCTTTGTTCTTCTGCACAGGTACCGACAACACCAAATACTCGTGTTGAGTGAGTCCATAACACCGTGGGCTATGCCAATCCGCCGTAAGACTTCTTGACATGACCCGCCGTCATTCTGGACTGCGCTACCAAGGTATGTAAAACCTTACAAGATCTCAATGTTGTCACCACACGCATGAACAGACTACTGTTTCATCTAGTAAGCCTCCAAACACCTGGACCTTGGTCTTGAGCCAGGAGATCTCAAGTCCCAAAGGCTTTGCCTCCTCGTGCAGCGCCTCGAGAGCCATCACCAGGACCTCCAGGGACTCAGGAAAGATTACTGCATCATCAGCAAAAATAAGATCAGTGATCTTGGTATTGCCGAGGAATGCTCCACAATCCCTTTGGTCCACAACTTCGCCCAATACCCAGTCCATACAAGTGTTGAAAGTGGATGTAAGGAAAGCACTCGCCTCATCTGTACACGGGGAAAAATTTTGGTGTACACCTCCCCACACTTCACTGCATTTCAGTCCCAAACAAGGCCAGTACAGGATCCAACTTTCCTTGCAGGAATCTCTGCGGAAAGCGCAGAAGATCCCATATGGATGGAGATGATGCAATGTTGTGGTGAAAAAGCCGCTACACCAGGCAATGGCATCCGAGGTACCACAGTTGTACACTTCCCCAGTTACCATTTAATCGACCATCCCCGAAAGAGAGGATGAACAGCTCAGTGGGCTGGCTGCCGACTTGCCCTGGCCCAGATTTGAACCAGGGCCCGGATATTCATAGCTAGGCTCATTGGGTTCTGAAGCTCTGAACCTGAACACAAACAGATTTGGCACAACATGCCTTGGATAGATCTGGGTATTTTTTATGCAGATTTCAAAGAATATCTCTGGCAATTGTGACAAGGGATGAAATTTTGGTGCACCACTTCCAACCAATGAGAAAATAGTCAAAACAATGGAAATATCTAGGATTCCAATTTAGGAAGCCAATCATGATTTCTGCCAGGAAAGGTGATGGTCTCAATTTTGGGGAACAGAGTATTGTTGCAATGATGTTGAAAAGGGTCACGCTATCACCAGGCCATATTAGGCCAATCTCTGAGGCAGCTACGAGATATGTGGATTCAAACTTAATCTCCTGCTCTATTTACCCGACTTGAAACCCTCAGACTCAAGCCAGTTCCAGTGACAAAGGAGTGACAGCATGATTACCCGATAATTTGTCATCAATGGAAAGGATTCACTCAAAGACAACAGATCTGACCTCTGAGAAGGGAATATATATATATATCAATATAATATATATAGTATTATATATTATATATATATATATATATATATATATATATATAGTTGGTATTCTTAGGTAGATACATCTTGACATTTCAGGGTGACAAAGACACTCGTCATTCTTGGGGTTGTTTATGCGCAACGTTTCGCCAAAAGACACTTGGCATCATCAGGCTAAAATAGTTTTAAAAAATAATGTACTATAGTGCTAAAAAGCGAACATCTAAAAGAATTTTTTTAAACAATAAAAAAATCCTATATTATCTAAAAAATAATAAATAATAAATAAAATACAATTTATACTTAACGGACCTTGGTGTGTATGCTGTCTGAGTTGGCAGAGAACTGAATGAACAATAGTTTGCGGGTAACATTTCGGCTCGTGTATGGCGATCGAAACGAGTCGGACAATCGAAACAGTGTGATAATCATTTGAGTATATGTAATTGGTATGAAGTGACTTGGTTATTAAGATCAGGGGACAAATGTTTGATGTGTATGGATTCTAATAATTTAGTGTCACTAGGGTAGTGTGCCTTGGATAGGATACTAAAGTCATTCATAGAAAAAGGGTGATCTAAATCATGTGAGTGTGAGCGGATTGCAGATTGCGAAGGTGAAGAAATGGGTCGACCAGTATGTGCAGAAACACCTTTATGCTCAGAAAGCCTAAGGGTTAGATTCCTTGTTGTCTCGCCGACGTATCTAGTGTTACAGCTAGAACATTTGAATTCGTAAATTATGTTAGAAATAAGGGCTTTAGGTATAGTCTTTATATTTGAAATGTGTTCTTAAGGTAAATGAATTAGTAAAAATAAATTAAAATTTTGAGTTAGGAAGATGTAACTGAAGTAGATCATGGAGTTTTTTTCGAATGGTGTAACTGAGATGGCCGTAAAATGGAAGTTTAATATAGTGTGTGTCTAATATGGGTTCGGGTTCGTTCGACTTGGGGTTGAACTTTTCATTTAGGAATTTGGAGATGGTCGTTTCAATTAATTTGAGGGGGTAGCCATTATTTTGGAAGAAATTAGTAAGGAATTTGATTTCATTATCAAAGGTAAACCAATTAGAAGAGAAACTATAGCATCTGTGTAGTTATTTATTAACTTTAGCTATAAAAGACTCCCCATTCATATTTAACAAAAAACTTTATGTCCAAACTGATGGTGTTTCCATGGGCTCATGTCTAGGTCCTTCATTTGCTAATGCCTTTCTATGTCACCATGAAGAAATGTGGTTGTCTAACTGTCCTAAGCTTTTTAAACCTTTTTATTATAAACGATATGTAGACGACACTTTTTTACTCTTTAAAAATACCGAGCACATTCCCTTATTTTTGAACTACCTTAACTTTCAGCACCCAAACATTAAGTTCACATATGAAGTTGAAAACCAATCATCACTACCATTTTTGGATATCCTAGTTACTCGTAAAAATAATTATCTTACCACCTCAGTCTATAGAAAACCTACTTTCACTGGCTTGGGAACTCAATATGTTTCATTCATCCCTAACCTTTTTAAAATCAATACTATTAAGACCTTACTACACAGATGCTATAGTTTCTCTTCTAATTGGTTTACCTTTGATAATGAAATCAAATTCCTTACTAATTTCTTCCAAAATAATGGCTACCCCCTCAAATTAATTGAAACGACCATCTCCAAATTCCTAAATGAAAAGTTCAACCCCAAGTCGAACGAACCCGAACCCATATTAGACACACACTATATTAAACTTCCATTTTACGGCCATCTCAGTTACACCATTCGAAAAAAAACTCCATGATCTACTTCAGTTACATCTTCCTAACTCAAAATTTTAATTTATTTTTACAAATTCATTTACCTTAAGAACACATTTCAAATATAAAGACTATACCTAAAGCCCTTATTTCTAACATAATTTACGAATTCAAATGTTCTAGCTGTAACACTAGATACGTCGGCGAGACAACAAGGAATCTAACCCTTAGGCTTTCTGAGCATAAAGGTGTTTCTGCACATACTGGTCGACCCATTTCTTCACCTTCGCAATCTGCAATCCGCTCACACTCACATGATTTAGATCACCCTTTTTCTATGAATGACTTTAGTATCCTATCCAAGGCACACTACCCTAGTGACACTAAATTATTAGAATCCATACACATCAAACATTTGTCCCCTGATCTTAATAACCAAGTCACTTCATACCAATTACATATACTCAAATGATTATCACACTGTTTCGATTGTCCGACTCTCGTTTCGATCGCCATACACGAGCCGAAATGTTACCCGCAAACTATTGTTCATTCAGTTCTCTGCCAACTCAGACAGCATACACACCAAGGTCCGTTAAGTATAAATTGTATTTTATTTATTATTTATTATTTTTTAGATAATATAGGATTTTTTTTATTGTTTAAAAAAATTCTTTTAGATGTTCGCTTTTTAGCACTATAGTATATTATTTTTTTAAACTATTTTAGCCTGATGATGCCAAGTGCCTTTTGGCGAAACGTTGCGCATAAACAACCCAAAAAAAATGACGAGTGTCTTTGTCACCCTGAAATGTCGATATATATATATATATGCTACATGACCTCTGGACTAGGTGTATGAATTTGCAAGGGGACTTAAAATAGGTGTTCAGTTATCTAAAAGTATATTTTTATAACTTATTAATCACGTGTTAAAGGTGAGGAAATTAATTGTGGAGTGGTAGTTTTTGCCAAATACAAAACCCTTAGATGGTTAGGGTAAAAATTAAATATATATTTGTACAAAGGTGAGGAATAGGCTATGGGCGCACAAGCACAAGGAGACCCCTTGCAAAGTGAAGGAACAAAATATTGGAATACTTGAGAGAGAGGAGTGATCGGAGAGTGAGAGCGTGGAGTGTGCAAGAGTGAAGTGTGTGGACAGGAACAGAGACTTAGAGTTGTGGTCACTTTGAAAGAGCTCCAAGGGGCGAGAATCAAAGTAGATTAGCTTACAATATATGCAGAAGAGAAGAACAGTTTTCTCCTATTAAAGTAGGGAACAAAGAAGGAAACTAAATTAGCTTTGATGTTTGTACCTTGTATTGATGACTTAGAAGATACCATGATAGAGGCTTCTCTTGAGTATTGTCTGGGGCCTGCAGCATGCGAATATATCTGCCGACCCCACCACTAGGAATATTAGTGTCTCCACTCTGGATGGCTTCCAACAGGGCATCATGAATAAATATATACTGTTCTTCAGTCTGCAAAATAGTTGATTTCAGTCATTAGAATTTGTAGCTCTACAACATTTCACATGTCATATAAAAAGAAAATGAAGACTAAGAATTGTCAGTTGAAAGTAATCTCATCAGCCCAGGGAAATGGGTCACTAAAAAATTATGACAATATTTCCATAATCTAAGTAATTTGTCACACTAATATCACATCTTTACTGCATCACTTACTTGCACAAGAAAGTTTCGCTGAGTGCGAATGTGTTTAAGAAAACCCCATATATTTAGAAGACCCTTTGCACGAATGTGCTGCAGCATGGTGTCGAGCACTATGTAAGTGCCTGTTCTGCCCACACCAGCACTGAAATATAAACACAAAGCACTGAAATAAGTACAGCAAAGTCTTACATCTCACAGTTAATCAGTACCGAGATATTACCTAGAGATCCAGAGTAGCCATGCAATGGTAAAAATTACAATGGATACTGGAGCCTTTTGCTTGGAAGCTTTCTACCTTGATTTTACATCCAAGTAAATTCACAGTAAGTTGCTTTAATGAGGAGACAGTTAGTAAAATCTTACAGAATAATAAAAGTATAAAACAGAATCCCAAGAACACTTGATGAGGTTCGTACTCCCTATCAGGCAGGCGCCGTTACAAAACATGCGTGAAGTCATCATTTACATAACGTCTGGCATCCCATAGGTAATGTCTGCATAAGTCATTGGCTCCCGAGTTTTGTACTGTAAAATGTAAGTTTAAGTCCAATATCACTCTTATCAATGCTGATTACAGCATTGTAATTTTTTTTTTTACAGTACAGCTATACCCCAATAATATTCAAAACTACATTCTAGCCTTGAATGGTATAATGAAATTATTTTTGCTGTTATCATCACCACTGGATCCACTCTAGAGCTCCTGAAAAAAGTTGGGGTAATCACAATTTGAATTTACAGATTGGTTTGTATGTAACTAAAAATATATAACATGAAAGCTTGTAAGTAGGGGAGTGCTATATACAATATTTTATCGCTTTATTTTTCACTTATGCGACCTTTTTTTCCTTTACTACCCTTTGCTCTTTTTGTGTTTGCGTGAGCAATCCGTGATGTCTTTTAAGTGGCCTGCAAGCTCTAGTGCCTCCATTATCAAACCCAAGAGAGCCAGGAAAGGCTAAAGTTTGGAGTCCAAGCTTAACATTGTTCAGCCCTTCCTCCCTTGTTGCCCCCTCCATCTAGTACCCCCTCCCCACCTCCAATGATGATGATGGGGAGTGAGGGTTTCAGGTGACATGACGGGTGAGTTTCTTGTCTTTATTTCTTTATTATTAATACGTTTTTAACTCACGGTTTTGATAATTTGAAGGGAGGGCCGTGAGTTTCTTAGTAATAATTTTTTTAATTCATAGGGTTAATCGCGTGGTCTCGAGGTGTCGGTAAGCTGGACCTCGAGGCTTCAGGGGAGGCGGTGGCCGAGTGGTTATTTTTTTTTTTTTTCCATCTATGCCTATACTGCCTGTAGGCAGTGACCTCCATGGCTTGGATGTTAGGCCCTGGAGGCTCACTTGAGGGCTGTGATGGTTGGCCCACGCCCGTGGTGGCGCAGGCAGGATTTTTTTGTGACGCCTGTAATTAGAGGCTCATGCCCCCCCGTGTCCTCCGATGCACTCGCAATCGAAGGACAGGGCATGTAAGTGTTCTTAGGCCACTCGACGGTGCAGAAATATTTTAAGTGGATTTATGGGTCTCACTCGGGATCGAATTCGGGTCTTCGAGAACGCCACTCGGTGACGCGAACCAATCTGCTACCGCCACCCCAAACCGGTTAGTGTCTTGGAAGTGGTGAACGCAATGTCCCGAGTTCGAATCCTACTGGGGACAACTCTTTCAAGAGCCAGGTAGGGGAGCAGAAGGTCCCGAGTTAAAGTCCCACCAAGGAGCAACTGTCAAATCCATCATTGAATGGCTGAAGAAACCCGCATACAGCTATATACCTGCAATCCCGCACTGCACCACCTTCCATACAATATCCTTTCGCGCGCGCCTGGCCTCCCACCAGTACAGGACTGTATGTATGTACACTAAAACTCTTATAACTCGGCATTGTATAACTCGGAATTTGATATAACTCGCCAAGGCAAAGACAGTCGGCAAAATATTATGTATCCAGAGTTATTTTAATTATATTTTTTCTTCTTCTTTTTTACATCTTGGCCTGTAGCGCCTATAGGCAGTGACCTCCAGGGGTGTGATGGTAGGCCCTGGAGGCTCACCTGAGGGCTGTGAAGGTTGGCCCTCGCCCATGGTGGCGCAGGCAGGATTTTTATAGTGACGCCTGTAATTAGAGGCTCATGCCGCCCCCCTGTGTTCCTCCGATGCACTCGCAGTCGAAGGTAGAGTTAATGGGCAGGGCATGTGGGTGTTCTTAGGCCACTCGACGGTTCAGAAATATTTTAAGTGGATTTGTGGTTCTCACTCGGGACCGAACTCGGGTCTTCGAGAACGCCACCCGGTGACGCTAACCACTCTGCTACCGCCTCCCCTGCGGTCTCTGCATCTCTTGGTTTTCACTCGGCATATCATGCCCTCACAACCTCTTGTGTGAACATGTATACAGAATGTCGGCAAAAAATAATGTATCTCGGCATATTGCCGAGTTATAACTGCATTTCTTTGCTTACACTCGGCATATCCTCAGTCGCATAAAGTCGTGTTTTTGTCCTTTTGACCTTTTCCTGCAGGCTCAGGCTCTTCAATTCCATTCCCTTCCTGCTGGAGACACCCTTGCGTGATGGAGCTGACATCTTGAAATACAGTACTGTATGATGTAATCCCAAAACACATAAAATAGGTGGCAAAGTAAAGCAAAGGTCGGGCACCAGCGCGTAGGCTGAGCCGTGTTTTTGTCCAGCCTGTCTGATTACGAAGACGTTTTGTCGCAATTGAAAAAGGTTAGTTCTGCGACAAAACACACAGCTTGGTAGTCCCCGAATATAACAATGAACATTGTAACATATCACAAGATATAACACACATTTCGCAAGTGTTATGGATTGATTCGAATTCAAAGTGCTTGGACAAAACATGGCTCACCTACGCGCTGGTATCCGACCTTTAGCTATACTTTCCCACCTATTTTACGTGTTTTGGATTATGCTACCCATTCACTGCAAGTGTTGTTTTTATGCTTTACAGTACTGTATTAAAAAAAAAAAATGTTTTACCCAGTACGGAGGGCATTGCATTAACTCGGCATATTATACTCGTAGGGCAGAGCCCCATTCGTGGCAAGTTATAGGTTTTAGTGGTGTTTGATCCGTGTTGAAGATTAGATTAGAAAGTTGACCTCGCCTATTTGTGCCTTTGACCATCATAATCCCTGGTGGCTATTGATACCTATGTGAGCACCCATCCCACTGTCACTCAGTACAATGTAGGTGATGCCCCATCTGTCACTCATAGTACAATGGTGATGGTGATTGCACATCCTGTCACTCATAGACAATGTATGGTGAGTGACCCTCCCCATCTGTCCTCTACAATGTGATGGTGATGCCCATCCTGTCCCTCTAGTACCATGTGATGGTGATGCACCCATCCCCCATCCTGTCACTCAGTACAATGTGATGGTGATGCACCCATCCTGTCACTCATAGTACAATGTGATGGTGATGCACCCATCCTGTCACTCAGTACAATGTGATGGTGATGCACCCATCCTGTCACTCATAGTACAATGTGATGGTGATGCAAGCCTTCTTTAAACTATTGGATGAAACAAGATAAATCCTTGCATCCTTCTTTGTGCTTCCGTGGTGTAGTGGCTAGCGTGCCTAGCTACGAATCTGTAGGCCTTGGTTCGAATCCTGGCCAGGGCAGTCGGTGTGCAGCCCATCCAGCTGTTCATCCTTCCTTTCGAGGTTGGTTGACAAATAGGTACGTGGGGAAACCTGGGGAAGGTAATTGTAGTGACCCGGATGTCACACTATAGCCCAGTGTCCCGGGGTGGCGAGTTCTCACCCAGCACAGGCTCAAGGCCTAATGCGACGGAGATGAGCACCGAGGCCATGCGCAGTTAAGCGTATGTCCCCATCTTTACCTATCTAAACTCAGCCCCATGTCTGACCTCCTAACACCCCTCTTGCTAGCTTAGGGTAAAAACCCTCTAGAAGAAAACAATTATTTTCTTCTTCTGAAAGAGAAGGATACATTTTGGTTTCTAAGCATCCCGTTTTATTTTTTGATGAGACTACTTTTTGCTGATAGATTTTCATGAGAATTTTAACAATCAGATTTTTTTTTCTTCGACAAAATTATTTTTTTTTCTTTTCTTTGGTAATTATTCTGCAGAACTGCGCTCTTTCTGCCGACCTTAATAATCATATTTTCTGTATAGTTTCTGCTTCAGCATGTGATTGAAATAATATTCAATTCTGGAAACCTAAAATAAATTTTTATTTTAACCGGAAACAAATAGAAAAGAAGTTCCTGTTTCCTGTGCGGTGACCAGTGTGTGGCCGTCACAATGGCCGACGCCGTGTGCTGTAAATACTGCAGACCTAACCTAGATAACCTAAACCTAATCAGACTTAAACTTAATCTAATCTTGCTTTGTATAGGGTAGGATTCCCCTAAAAAAGATATTATATTAAAAAAGAAATTCAGATTCATAAAGAGCACATCTAAATCTATCGGGAAAAAATTGTTTCATCCTGAAAATAGCAGGATGCTGAGAAACCAAACAATACTTTGATATATTTTATCCTCCTCCTCCTCCACTGACCAGGCAAACCGTTACTTCACTATGCTCGTTCCTTCCGCTCCAATGCATGACAATATATATTTTTTCTTTTGAACTATCAACTTTTTTTCACAACCTTCCCTCTCTTCTTTAATCTAGCTTGTTTGTTGGATAAATTTCCAGTTTGACACCAAATTCACTTTGCTGGACGTGACTATTTTTTTCTGGTGAGTTTTGATGTGTTTTGAATTAATCTGCTCACCGTTCCCGTCGCAAATTGCTTTTTTTTTTTTTTTTTGTGATTTGCGACAAAAATGATTGAAAAACAAATTGAACCTAACCTTAACCTAACCTAACAACAAAACAAAAAACAATAAGTTATCTGTGACAAACAGTCAGCATATTACTTGAAAACACATCAAAGCTCACCAGAAAAAAATGGTTTCATCCATCAAAGTGAATTCGGTGTTAAACTGGAATAATACCATTTGTTGTTGGTGGTGGTGGTCCGACTTTTTGTATCATACTTCTTCTCTTTCCTCATTTCTCTTGAATCATAACAAGGTTTAGAGTTCAAAATAATACACTTTAATTACATGACACTCCTGCGTTGTGATTACTTTTAGGGGAAGTAATTGTTGTTGTTCTTCTCATCATGATTATTATCGTTATTATCATTATTATTATTATCATGAAGAAGGAATTGAAGTAGAAGGAAAAACCATAAAAAGTAAAGGACAAAAAGAGAAGGTGATGAAGAAGAAATAGGACTAGTGTGATAACGTTGCGGTGAGAATAAGGAAACAGGTGATAGTGGATCAAGGGGAGGAAGGAACAAAGGTACTAAATAAAGCAGGGCGTAATGTAATGTGCTTAGTAAATAAATAAACGGTACTAAATAAAGTAGTAAATGAAGTAATAAATAAAGTAGTGGATAAAGGAAGGAACATTGACAGAGAAGTGACACTTTGGGGAGGTGTGTGTTGAGGGAGCGAGGCAGGAAGGGAGAGAATAATTGATTGGTTGGGTTTATTTATATTATAGCGAGAAAAAAGATACTGACAAATATATTAATGAACGCTTCAAAGTTGATTGCCTCACATTCAGGCTGAACAGAACACGGAGATATAACTTGTAAGTTTAGAACACAAGGTAGTGATGCAGAACACAGCCATCCCCGTGATGCGCTGGGTCACCACGGGCACACTATAAAGTTATATTATATTATATGTGGGTCGCCACGCCAGCAAAAGACAAGAATACAAACACAACTTTGGAAACTTAAACAATATTGTACTGTATTAGTAATGACGCGAGGCTCCCTCTTCACTGCCATGCACTTTCATTCTGTCTCTCATTCTTTTTTTTCAGATTTTTTTTTATTTTTTTTATTATTTTATTTTAGTTTTAGTTTTGCCACATAGTGGTGTAAATCGGGAGAGGTTAGAATCTCCTCACTCCTCACAGCGTGGTGTCGTGGGCCTGGGTCTTCAGTGCTTTCTCTTCTGTTTGGAGGAGCCCTTGGTGCTGGGACCCTTGGCCTTGCCGCCCTTGTTGTCCTGAGGGGCGGCCGCTGCCTTCTGCTTCTCAGGATGCAACAGTTTCTTGAGCTCATCGAGGGCGTAAGCCACGTCCTGGGGAGCCCCCGTGACGGTGCCGCGGCCCTCAGCCTCACCCTTGCGTGGGGGCTGCACGCGCACGTCAAAGCGTCGCTCCAGCGTGGCGCGGCAGCCCTGCAGCACGCTTCTCTTCTCGGCACTCACCGGGAAGCAGCGCGTCATCTCTGTCTCCGGCAGGGTTGTCTCCTCCTGCTCCTTTTCCTCACCACACTCTTCATCTGAGCAATCCTCCTCACGCCGCTCCCGTCGCCTGCGTCGCGGCTTGCCAGCGGTGCAGGCGGCAGGATGCTGCTGCACCTCGATGCCCCACGCAGGGTCCAGGGACTCCTCAGGGGCAGCAGCCTCCTCTTGCAGCTCCTGTTTCTGCTTTCTCTTCTTTTCCTTTGCCTCAGTCTTCTGGCGCTGCTGCTCATTGGCCCGCTGCTGCTTCTCCCGCTCCGACTTGCGTGAGAGAACCTTCCTCTTGGTGTTGTTGAGGCGGTCCATGATCTTGTCGTCCCGTTTGGAGACAAGAATCTTGTGCACCTCCCGATCGCAGACGAAGCCCACCTCGCCGGCCTTCATGTGGCGGGTCTTGCTCAGGTTCGAGCCCAGCGTGTACACCACCACCACGTTGCCCAGCCTGTTGCCTTTGGCGCTGTTGGCCTTGCACAGCTGCACCGCGTCGTTCAGAAGGACGCGGGGCACGTCGCGCAGGGCCTGGCTGGGCTCCAGTTGGAGGTACACGTGGGCCGAGGGCAGACCATCCACATGGAAGAACACAAGGCGGTCCGTGGCCTGCGCCAGGAGGTGGTCGTTCTCATGCTTGTCGGAGCCCATAAGGAGGGTTGCTGGCGGGTCTACCACGTCACTGTGGAAGGTGATGACTGCGCCGCATGGCCGCAGCAGCAGCTCGGGCGCGGCGGAGGGTTGGGCAGCGTCCTTCTTGGCTCTGTTCTGTGCCTTGCCTCGCTGGTTCTTGACTGGCGGTGTAGGCTTGGCAGACTCCTCTGAAGACGACTCCTCGGAGTCTGAATCGTCGTCGAGGTCAGACTCGTCGGCGTCAGGAACCTTCAGTGATGAGTCTTCCGGAACCTATTCTGCCACAACAGGCTCCTGCACAGCCGGCTCCTCCTTTTGCATCTCCTTCACCTCCTTCTCCTCCTCAACACGTCTTATCACATCCAACTCCGTATCCGTCTCCTCCACAACCTTCTCCGTCTCCGCCTTCTTCTGCGCATCCAATACTTCCTCGTGCTCCTCCACCTGCTGCTGCTCCTCCTGCATCTCCAGCTCCTCTTCAACACATTCTACTTCCCCCTTCTTCTCCAGGTCTTCCGGTGCTTGGTCCAGCGGAGCAGACTGCTGGTCGGGCCCCGGGGACTCCTCCACAACAGGGTCCTCGATTGCAGGCTTCGTCAGGCGCCCGCTGGAGGAGTGATGTGCGCACTTCTTCCTTTTAAACATCCTGAGGAAGGCGCGCAGGAAGGCACAGCAGCCCGCCTTGGTGCCCTCCTTGGGGGTCTTGGTGGCGCTGGGTCCTGGCATTGTCGGCAGCGTGAGGGTTTTGATTTTCATTATTAACTTTGTCTGCTTCATCACTCTGAGACTGATATACAGATGAGGGTGCACGCAAAACAGGGGGGGTGGCAATATTAAGGATGTCTTCCAAAACACAAGATTGAACAAAGCCTAATAAGGGAAGCAGGGACAGGAAGAGGTAGGAGTTAGCAGCAGCTTGGAGTTATGAAGAATAGAACTTTGTAGGTTCTATTCTTCTTAACTCCAATCTGCTGCTAACTCCTACCTCTTCCTTTCCTTCTTTCCCGCACTTTCTTATCTGTACTACTATTATTACCACCACCACCACCACCACCACCTTCTTCTTCTTCTTCTTCTCCTAACTCCTACCTCTTCCTCTTCCTCTTTCCCGCACTTTCTTCACTACTATCACCACCACCATTGACCACCACCACCACCACCTTCTTTTCCTTCTCCTCCTCCTCCTCCTCCTCCTCCTCCTCCTCCTCCTCCTTCTCCTCCTCCTCCTGCTCGTCCTTCTCCTGCCCGTCCCCCTCCTGCTCCACCTTCTCCTGCTCCTCCTCCTTCTCCTGCTCCTCCTCCTTCTCCTCCTCCTTCTCCTGCTCCTCCTCCTTCTCCTGCTCCTCCTCCTTCTCCTCCTCCTCCTCCTGCTCCTGCTCCTCCTTCTCCTGCCCGTCCCCCTCCTGCTCCACCTTCTCCTGCTCCTCCCCCTCCTGCTCGTCCTTCTCCTGTGATCTGGACAGCGGACTTGTATCTAAAATATCCAAATTTGCTGATGACACCAAATTAGGCGGTCAAAGCATTTACTAGAGAAAACTGTGAACTCATACAATGTGATCAAGACAAACTACCGGATTGGAGCAATAAATGGCTATTAAAACTAAATTCCGATAAATGTAAAGTAATGCATATAAGTAACGATAACTTCAAATATAACTATCAGATGCAGAATAAGTCATTAACTGAAGTACACCAGGAAAAGGATTTAGGTGTCATCATTAGTAATGATCTTAAAACCAGTACGCATTGCTAAGCTGCTAGTAAAAAGGCGAACATGATGTTGGGCTTCATTAACCGAAACTTTGAACATAAAACTCCGCAAGTAATGACACGACTATACACATCTTTGGTTAGGCCGCACTTAGAATATGCCGTTCAATTCTGGTCGCTTTGTTTTGTATAAAATTAAGCCAAATTAGTATCAGTTCTAAGAAGAGCAACCAAACTGATTCCAACTCTGCAAAATTCATCTTATGAAGAGAGGCTGCGAAAACTTAATATATTTTCCTTAAAGGATCGTAGAATCTGTGGGGACTTGATAGAAACTTTTAATATCCTTATAGGATTTGATATAATTTATCAAGAGAACCTATTCGAGCTTTCTCCTCAAGGGACAACAAGAAACCGGTTTAAAACTCAATGGTCAGCATTTCATCACAGATCTCCATAAAAATTATTTCAATGTTGGAGTACTAGTTTTACTTTACTGTATTGGTAATATTACACTGTACTTTATTAATTTTAACAATTTTTTACATCTTTTTGGTCATTTTTACTGTTTTTAAAGATGCAGATAGGATGTGTCTTTGGTTACATAAGACATGAGGGGTCCAGGGGCAGTCTTATGGGGAAAGGTAGCAAGTCGTGGATTGTTTACTTTCACGACCATCTGTGTTATAGAACCCCGCAAATGTCAAGGGACAACTGTACATGTAATATTTTTTGTTATTGTTTTTCTATTAGCTTAGGCAATGATTTCAATACAGTACAGTACATGAAATATCATTTATATAGCCTATAAGGGTATTAGGACACTTATATAGAACTGAGAACACATCCCTATTGATGCCATTAAACCTCAAGTTCAATATACAATAGATCGCTATATGATAAAGTTTTCAGGAAAGTAACGCCATAACGAGGCGTGTAACAAGGGAATACTTTACCTTAATATACACATACACACACGTACATACATCTTTTACGGGGGGGGGGGGGGGGGGGGGGTATTGATATACATGTATGGTGTACCTTACTTGTTTTACTGTTTGAAATCTGTCACTAAGATTCCTCCACTAGGCCCGTTGCCAGTTGGTTACCCCAGCCACTTCACACTAAGGTGTCACATCTCGGTGGTGCGTCACCCACTTTAAACAACAACACTGCATCAACTCAACTCAGTTCCATTCACGCCTTTCATACTCCTTGATGCTTAGGCCCCTGTGACTCATTGCTTTTTTTTTTTTTACACATTTGTGCCTATAGCGCCTGTAGGCAGTGATTTCTAAGGCTCAGATGGTAGGCCCTGGAGGTTCACTTGAGGGCTGTGATGGTTGGCCATCGCTCGTGGTGGCACAGGCAGGATTTTTATAGTGACGCCTGTGATTAGAGGCTCATGCCGCCCCCCTGTGTCCTCCGATGCACTCGCAATCAAAGGTAGAGTTTATGGGTAGCATGTGGGTGTTCTTAGGCCACTCGGCGGTGCAGAAAGATTTCAGTTTTCATCGGGGATCGAGCTCAGTTCACCGAGAACGCCACTCGGAGACGCTAACCACTCTGCTACCGCCTCCCCTAATCCCTCCATCCTTTTCTTGGTCTTCCCTTCCCTCTTTCACCTTCAGCACATGAATATATATTTTCTTGAAATTAAGTAGAAAATATTTAGCATATTTATACATTATGGAATTTTCCTGCAAATGTGAGTTTGAATGCAAGGAAGGACTTGAAAAAGAGAATGGAAAAAAAAAACTTAAAAAAATAACCCATACAGATTTTATCTTGCTCACTTTTGTACAGCTTTTCCAGACACCAGTGTTTTTTCCTGCCTAGTTCTGTGCTGGAGATTTCCTGAATCAACATATGACTTTTTGCTCCTTACAAGTAATGTCACATTCCAACTCTGTACACATCATTGTTATTTCCTGGGTGCTTAGATGTATATATTTCCAATTTGTATGACTTGGGAAGAATAAAACATAAACATACCTGCAGTGAACTATGATTGGCCCCGCATCTTCTGGATTGGCTGCTGCTGACTTCCGCACGAAGGAGAGCACAGGCAAGGGGTGGTCTGGAGTGCCGTGGTCTGGCCAGTTGGTGTAGTGGTACTGGTACAGGATGCGTTCACCCCCTCCAGACTTCTTACATTTAACCTGTTAGAGTAAATAGTATGAATGAGCATCACAAACTCACAAATCTTTTGATAATAATCTAATTAATTCTAAGTCTTCATATGACTGAGCAGAAAATAATATATCAGAGCTTAAATAAGTGAACTGAAACAAGTAGTATTTTAGACCCTATTTCTTCACCTATCTATTCACCAAAACCTACCACATAACTATCCCCTCTTCTTCAATGACACTCAACTGTCTCCCTCTTCTACAATGAACATTCTAGGACTATCCTTTACTAAAAATATGAACTGGAAATCTCGCATCTCATCTCTTGCTAAAACAGTTTCTAAGAAGTTAGGTGTGCTGTGGCGTCTGCGTCCTTTTTTTTCTCCCTCCCAATTGCTTGCTCTCTACAGGGGCCTTATCCGCCCATGTATGGAGTATGTCTCACATATTTGGGGAGGATCCACTCATACAGCTCTCCTAAACAGGGTCGAGTCCAAAGCTTTTTGTCTCATCAACTCCTCTCCTCTGACTGACTGTCTTCAATCTTTAAATCACTGCCGCAATGTTGCTTCTCTTGCTCTCTTCTACCGTTATTTTCATGCTCACTGCTCTTCTGAACTTGCTAACTGCATGCCTCCCCCCCTCCCGCAGCCTCGCTGCACAAGACTTTCTACTCATTCTCATCCCTATTCTGTCCATCTTCCTAATGCAAGAATTAATCAGTATCTTTACTCTTTCATCCCTTTCACTGGTAAACTCTGGAACTCTCTTCCTGTTTCTATTTTTCCACTTTCCTATGACTTAAATCTTTTCAAAAGAAGAGTAACAAGACACCTCCCGAACTAAATTGGCTCACCCCTCTTTTATATTTTCTCTTACTGTCTTCTTTATAGGGACTGGCAACTAAGCGGGCTTTGTGTTACCACTTTTTTTGTTCCCTTGGCCTTGGCCTTTGTGATGCATAAAAAAAAAAAATTTAAAATATAAAAAAAGACGGTAAACTGAAATTTTAGTTCTAAACCATCTTTAAGCCCTTGAGACCCAAAACGTAATTTCCATTGTAATTTGGGTACCATTAGACGATATTTAGTGAATACAAGCAATGTTTTATAGCTATGACCTGTTTAGTATCCTTGTCCACTAACTAATTTGGTATATTTAGTTATTTTTCGTTATTTAATGGCTGACAACATATGATTTTATATAGCAAAGGAAAGATCCGGGCGTGAAGGGGTTTATGCCTCACTCTTCTTTAAAAAGCTCCTGACTAGGCATGACAGTAGCAAAATTGTCCCCAAGTTGTCCATCCGAAACACATTGCAAATTTGCTATTATTGTAATGCCGGATTATTCACCATTGTAGTAAATTGTACGCGAAATTTACATATATTCAAGCAGTGCAGTGGAGAAATAGCTCTGTATTTACTTAGTTGTATTAACTATTAACCTACTTATGTTTTACAGGGCCTGAGCTACACTCGTGTGGTCCCGTCTCCATAATCTACATTTGTCCAGTCTTCCCTTCAACTGTTGCACATTCTTTGACGATATCACCTCCTCATTTAAGTCCATTCCAAACTTCTATGTGGGAGGCTGTACTTTTTTATGTTATTGAGGCATCTCCTTTTTCTTAGATTTTCTCTATGCCCTCTTGTATATAAATCTTTTCTTTGAGACATGCATGCTGTGCCCATTGTTTCTGGAGAGTGGCTATAACAAGTAACCACCCAGGCTGACTGCACTACAGTGGCTTAGAGCACAGTGTAGTGGACGGTGGGGTCGTCACATCCCTACACCAATGAAAAATATAGAAAATAAGAAATAAATAACAATAATAAATTAAAACAATACTCAAGAGGCATCACAGTTTGCTGACAATGATGCAATTCATACATACCTTCATATGTCTTATAGCAAACTTCCTTATGGTGTAAGTGGCAAGAACTTCCTCGTGTACTAATCGAACTTGTATCAAACCATAGTGTTCCGTTCCTTCTTTAGGCCAATACTGGTCACACTTCTTCTGTAAGAGCAAGGAACATAATGTTACAAAATTCTCATTGACCACTGAAGTTTTGTCTTGTGGTTGGCTGTTCCCATAACCTAGTTGAGATATACTTATTGTAATGACATATATTTATGAAATATTGAAATTTTGATCTGCACTAGCTAACCCATTTGCCTCTATGATCAATATGTTTCTTAGTACAAACAAGTAACATTAAATGTACTACATGCAACATTCACAAAACCATCCACAAGGGCAAAACTCCTACTGTAACAGGGTTCCATAAAAGTTCACTGACAAACCATGTGCTATCGTAAGTTTCTAAATCTACAACACAATTAAAACAGCAAAAGGCTAGTTCACATTTCCACTCCCCATTTGGTCAACACACTACCACTTCCTGGTGCACCACCTAGTGATGTGCAATTTCAACACTTGACACAAAGGATACCTGAAACTAAGCCAAAAGGCTACACTCATGTTTGCTAAATGATGGATGCATCATAATAGTTTGACCATGATGTGCCTTAAGACAACAAAGCATCTACGTGTTACACTTAATTTAAGTATAAGATGAGGACACCAAGATGTGCCTTCACTCATCATGTGCTGCAGACCAAGTGAGCTGTGGGAAATTGCAAGCAAGGATTGGTTGTGTACAGTGGCATGCCAAGCTTTTCTCCCTTGTGCACACCTAAGATAAAGAAGTTTTGCACTGTGTATTATACAATACCTCTAGGCATTGGGTAGCTAGTTTTGGCTGTTTTTTAACAGTTTCCTATGAAAGGCAGAAAAGGAAAAAAAGGAATATTACCTTTCAACCCAAAATCATAGATGAAGTAATGCTGGATAGATTACCTTCACTTGTCATTCTGACAAGAAGGTGTGTTTTTGTCAAATTCAAGGATCATGTCATGTGATATAATGATTTATATAATGATTGTGTGATCTAAGAACAACAACAAACTGCAAACAATTCTTTGGTTTTTATGTGTAAACTATTACTGGAAAATAATTGAGAACAATTAATTAGGTACATTTTTAATAGTGATTCTAATATTTGTGAGAATTAACAGAGGGTTAATCATAAATCAAACTGAGGAATCCCTCAACACTACACAAGCTCTGTACGGCACGTGACACTCACCCGTCCTCTCTCCACGAGGTTTGTGATCATCACAATGATGTGCACGTGCTGCTCCCACACCATGCGCCAGAAGGTGTCAAAGGTGGAAGGCAGGGGACCTTGAGTTCCAATGTATGCTCTTGGCTTCTCATATCCATCTATGTAATTTGCATTCACATATTCTATTGCTTTCTTCTGACCTGGTAGTGGCCTCAGAGGTACACGTGTATGATCATCTGAAAGGAGACAGTATTAGGGTAAGTGAAACCTTAATACAGTTGTATTTCCTTGGGTGCATAGGAATGAGGAATCTGAGTTACAGAGAAAACAAAGTTGAGGCATGAAATACAGCTCAAGAAATGGCAGAAAATTCAAACAAGATTTACAGAATAAGTCATGTCCATAATAATGTTACTTTATAAGGCTATGCTTACTCCACTTATTATGATAAACGAAGACCATTGTGTTGTATTATACTTTTCACTTCAGCTTGGCATTGACCAGCACTAAAAGTAGATTGTTCATAAAACAATCTCCACCGGTTTCTACCTGTACGAGCCTCTCACCACTAAATCAACACCTCCCATACTTCTTTCCCTGCTGTATTTCATCACTTCACTTTGCTCTTTACCAAATTCACTCAGGTTTCTTCTCTTCCAAATTCGATTTTTTTTTTCTTCATACATTAGGCCTGCTTACCACCTTTTCCAGTGTGACTTAGAACATTTCTGACCACAGCCAGGGTCCACACACACACTTTACATCTACAGGATTGGAAGGACGCTACCCTCACTACCTGCCGGGACTCGAGGTCACGGCTCCTAGGCTTCCATCCTGACTGTCCATACCATTTGCACGAATCTTCGGTTCAGTATATGAAATAAAAGTCCCTATTTTCCATGTCATAATAATTAGTCTCCTGTGGCTAGATTTGACTCAGGGTATCAAGATCACCTAATTCTAAACACTAGTATGCTAATCCTTCAGGGGCTTCAGTTTTCACATTTAATTTGAATTCCTAAAGTACGACTTAAAGTAATCGTCCAGACCCATTTTTTCTTTGCATAATTATGTTGAATGTTCATTCAAAATACCTAATCCACAACAAATAATTCATTTCCACACCTTATTTCCCTAAAAACATGACTTTTGTAAAAAGCGCGGGAAAAACAACAGCCACATTCCAGCCGTGGCGCGAAACTTGCTGGTGACGTCACATGAGTAAGCCTCCCAGGCCAGCCCTATACAAATACACGGAGACTCAAAATATAGTACATGTACTTGAAGAATTTTGGGTGTTTCCGATATATTTTTTGTGCGATATGGCATATACTTGCATCCTTCATGGGTACAGCAAGAAAGCTGTGCCTTTCCTGAGAGCTTAGCACCCATTTACAACCTATACGCCGACGATATATGTGTGCAGACGTGTGGAGCGGCGGGTAGTAGCTGGCGGTGTGCTCAGATTGCCTCGCTGAGTCTGAGCACACCGCCCGCTACTACCCGCCGCTCCACACGTCTGCACACATATATCGTCGCCGTATAGGTTGTAAATGGGTGCTAAGCTCTCGGGAAAGGCACAGCTTTCTTGCTGCACCCATACAGGATCCATGTACGTATATGCCATATCGCACAAAAAATATATCAGAAACACCCAAAATTCTTCAAGTACTATATTTTTTTCTGAGTCTCCGTGTATCTGTATCAGGCAGGGCTGGGAGGCTTACTCATGTGACGTCACCGAGCCGTGGTCCATCGTCTGCTGGTCGTCAGTTGTGTTTTGAAAGCTCGGGGAGTTTACAGATTTTGAATGCGGATCATTTAAAAACAGGGTGACTGGATGCAAAAAGTGACAACATATTGTTGATATACTCGATAATGGCTATATTTTGACTGCATTAAATCAGGAATGATGAAATGGTCTGGACGATTACTTTAATCTCCATGACTGCACCAGTAGGTAATGGTGAAGAAATCATCAAGATGAGAATATCTACATTATAGTAATGAAGAAATGTATTCCAACAATCTGGAAAACCCACAAGCAACTATATTCAGGTATCGATTCTTTTGTTTGTTTTCTGGGTGCTGAGAGTGTTCCGCCGGGTGGTGTTCCTGGGCCGAGGCTGCCTGTATGGCTTCATATTCCTTGGAGAATCCAATGTCTCCATCAGCATGTAGATCTGCCACTTGCTGAAAA
Source organism: Chionoecetes opilio (assembly GCA_016584305.1). Taxonomy (NCBI): domain Eukaryota; kingdom Metazoa; phylum Arthropoda; class Malacostraca; order Decapoda; family Majidae; genus Chionoecetes; species Chionoecetes opilio. The sequence continues at coordinate 381,928 of JACEEZ010001085.1, read as the reverse complement.
ATAATCACAAAATTAGTCATGATACATGGCTAATTATCACAACATAAGAGGACTCAAAAAATGTATAGATGTGAGAATGAGGTACATGGATAGGTGCAAATCGAGAGTCTGCTTTGGCTACGCCTTTGAGGAAGTTATAAGAAAAACCATCACAGACTAGACAAGACACTGAAATGGTGGAAACTAGAATACTAGGGCACGGTTGATGAATACAGTAATGCCATTCTATCAATAATTTTGTATAGTATTAGATGACAAACCATTCCAGACAATACCCCACTTTCAGGCTGTACTTTTCCATCTGGATCATGAAGGTCACATTTTTCCAAAAATGTCACTACTGCAAGCTTTGCCCTGAGTTGCCTCTAGACACCCTAGAGTTGCCCCTTGCCCTGCACTTCATCCTGCACACCCACTACTTTGTCTTGGAAATACACAATTTTATATTCATACAAATGTTCTTTTTCATAAACGCATGAGGTGGTACAGCACAAAGCAATTTCTTTCAAACAATTCAAACAATTTGTAAATTTGGGAGGACCTTCGGAGGCAATACTCTGATTTTTCATGGAATGATTATTGCTTCCATGTCAGAGACCCATCTCTTTGTGCATTGCGCATAACCGATATTTTTTTCTATTTTCTATTTTACACTGTCTTTATTTCAAACTTTTCCATATATGTCTAAATACTTCCACCTTTCCTTTTTCCTGGAAGTTTGCTCACATTTAACTTGTTCCTAAGAAAGATGACCATTCTAATCCTTCAAACAACCGTTCTATAACTTTAATTTCCTGCCTTTCTAAAGCTTTTGAATCTATCTATTAAACTAAAATAAAAATTGATGGAGTAAGATTAAATTTCAATCATATTCACAAGAAACTCACCTTAGCAAAGTCATGCACATCTATGGGGCCGTAGGAGCCCTCGCCCCCCGTGTCATTCTCCCAGTCATGAACGAGCACAGGAACAGTTTTGGGAGGGTCATCAAGGTAATTGTAAGTTCCTTGAAAGAATCGTCTGAAAAAAGATGAATGAGGTATAGAGTGAGCATGCCAAGTGGAATAAAATGGGTAATATTTCTTACACAAATAGGAATGAATACATACACCTCAAGAATTTATAGTAATATGCAAAAAACGGATCTCATAAAGATCCGTCACCCCAGCTATTTTTGGGGTGACCTAACTGGGGCTGCGGCCCCCCAGAACCCCCCGCTAGTTCAGTAACTTAACCTAGACATTGGTTACGTAGCCTAACCTAACTGGGTTATCAAACCACTATCACCCACCCCAAAAATAGCTGGGGTGGCGGATCTTCATGAGATCCCGAAAAACTATTTCCACCAATCTTGACTAAAAACATTTTTACAGCATTAATTTCTCGGCAAATATAAACAATATATATATGATTAAAGCTGTTCATGTATAGAGTTTGTCTTTAAGGGTGACTTAGATTCAGTAAAGAAGAATTAGAATAACTGATGGAATGAGGTCTGTATATAAAAAATTTGTCTTTCTGTACCTGCACTTTAACATGACTCATCGCTCGACAGTTTCCTCTTTAAACCTTCTCCTCCTAGAACCTTTATAACTTGTGCGCTCCGCTTCACCTATTAAATTATTCACACTTCACGTTATGTTACAACAATCAGCAGGGTGTTGTAAAATTCAAACTAACTTCACTTGGAACTTAAAAGTGGGCAGACTATAGTAACCCTTGTTTGACATTTTTGGCAACTTATGATGATTATGTAATAACTGTAGGGTACTCAGTATGTATTACTTTTCCTTGTCATGTTTGATTTTCATGATGTTAACAAATGGAAGGAAACTGTTCAAAGCTGAAGGTAAAAAAAATAATTATCTACTTAATGATCTCTATGCACTACTTTGATAAGGCACTTTTTATAAGGCCTTTAACCCATTGAGACCCAGAACGTAATTTCCATGATAATTTGGCAACCACTAGACAATTTTTGGTGGATATAAGCAATATTTTATAAATATAACCAGTTTAGTATCCTTGTCGACTAACAAATTTTGTATATTCAGTTACTTTTCGTTATTTTATGGCTAACAACAGACAATTTTTTATAGCAAAGGAAAGATCTGGGCGTGAAGGTCTTTAATAGTGAGGCCTCGTATGAAATTGTAAATAACATACAGCAGATACTATCATGAACCATCTCTAAATAAGATGCTCTGCTAAGATGTGCCCTCATCACTCTCTTAACTCCTACACCCCCAGATCTTTCCTTTGCTATATAACATTGTCTGTTGTTAGCCATAAAATTACAAAAAGTAACTTAATATACCAAATTAGTTAGTGGACTAGGATACTAAACAGGTCACATCCATAAAATATTGCTTATAGTCACTAACAATCGTCTAATGGTACCCAAATTACAATGGAAATTACGGTCTGGGCCTCAAGGGTTTAATATCACCTCTTTTAGCTTCCTTATGTTCTTATGTTAATCTTAAACCTTGCACAACCACATGTAACTCCCAACTTACTGCTTTTGGCGTTTATGCACTTGCCTCCAAATGATCATTGCAACCACGAGGAGGAAAAGGGCGAATGTGGCACAAATAATACCAGCAATGATGCCGGCACTCATCTCAAACCCTGTTCCAATACTGTCCGGGTGAGGCTTCTTGTGGCAGTCCGGGTAGAGAGAGATTTTCCGAGGGTGTGAGAATGGTCCCTTGTAAGTCTTGTTATTCTCTGAGAAGAAGCGGGAGTAGGTTCCTCCACGCACTTTGACTTCGTACATGGTATTGAAACTGAGGTTGGTCAGCAGGAACTGTTGAGAGAGAAAAAATTAGTTATAACATTACATAAAACATGAGAAATAAAAAGAGTTTGACAGAGAATACACTTCATAGCAGTGCAATGATCCTTAGACACAGCCAGAATAATACTCTGAGCGGGGAGGAGGGGGATAATTACATGGCAAAATAGGCAGAGAATGGTTTGTGCTGGTATATATGATAGGTATATATAATAGGTAGTATAGTAGGCATATATAATAGGTAGTATAATAGGCATATATAATAGGTAGTATAATAGGCATATATAATAGGTAGGTCTAAATTAGTCTGGTTTGTGCTGTGGCTATCAAGCTTATAAGCCCCCACGCCTATCGTCTCCCATAGATGTCAATTCTTTCCTCTCTCACATTCCTTTTCCTTCTGTATGTCCAGGCTCTCTTTTGATTTCTTACTTTTTCCTTCCTTGTTACCCTCTCCCTAGCTGCCATATTTAAAGTGGTTGCAAATAGTTAAGGACTCGTTCCTGGTAGTTGATCCTCATAATATTTTGGCGGTAAAATTTCAACATCCTTTCATGCCTCTGTCAAACACATATACGTACTGGGAGGTGGTTACTTTTTAGGGTAGTTACAGTTGAGGCCAAGGATAATATATAAATCTCCTCTATATATAGTATAAAAACCTCTATATACAGGTTGTTTCAGAAAAATGAATATAATTTCGTACTCTAATAACTTGACCAATTCTCGTTCAAATGACCTCAAATTTTAACTCACAAATTCTTAATTCTTTCACAAATGCACGCTGCACTGTCTTATTCGACTGTTTTCGAGCATACAAAGGCACAAAACGCCTTTTCTTTTCCTGTGAATGACATTTCTAAACCTGAAAAGAAAAACACAAAACATTAACATTTAATTTTAAGTTGTTTCTACACTTGTTAAAATTTGAGATCATTTGAATGAGAATTGTTTAAGTTATTAGAGTACGAAATGATTTTTTTTCTTTCTGAAACACCCTGTAATATCCTTGGCGAGGCCGATGAAGCAAGCTGAGAGTGCAATCTATTGTGGCAATGAAGCGTAGCATTGCCAGAACCATAATTATTAACCCAATCGTCATTATGCTAAGACACAGGAAGTCCTTGTAATCATTCTAATCACAACGAGGCATGGCGGGTTGGAGAAGAGAGGAAGCTTCAATATATGACCTTGAATTTATGCATCTGCCACCTCATAACCTTGAGAGATTCATTTCCTTCGCTCCCTTAGCCATCGTCACACACTGCTCGCTGCCTACAGGATATAACTTCACTCGTAACATCCCCGTCACACACAACTTGAGATTCTACCACCAGACGCCGCCCTCCAACCTTGCTTCCCCGCCAAGTCATCGATCACCCTTACGAAGGACCACTTGTCAGGGCGTCCTCTCAAGTCCCAAACCCTATGCGACTTAACCACTTGAGACCCATAACGTAATTTCCATTGTAATTTGGCCCCCATTAAACGATTTTTAGTTTAATATAACCAAGATTTTATAGATATGACCTGTTTAGTATCCTTTTCTATTAACTAACTGTGTATTAAGCTGCATTTCGTAATTCTATGGCTCGACTACATACAATTTTTTTATAGCAAAGGAAAGATCTGGGCGTGAAGGGGTTAAGAGGACAAGGCTGGCATGGTACAGATAAAACCTGCTAATGATACACTGCTGCATGGTTGCCAGGTTTGGCCTTTAAAAGGCCAATCTGGCCTTTTTGAGAGAAGGTTGGCCTCCACTTTTATTATCCTTGAGGCTAACCTCAATTTGGCCTTTTGGGGGCCTTTTTGTGATGCATGTAATTTGTTAATATATATATATATATATATATATATATATATATATATATATATATATATATATATATATATATATATATATATATATATGAACAATTATAATTGTTCAAGTTGTGCAAATTGGTTAAAATGAGAGAGAGAGAGAGAGAGAGAGAGAGAGAGAGAGAGAGAGAGAGAGAGAGAGAGAGAGAGAGAGAGAGAGAGAGAGAGAGAGCAGACGGCCGCGTTGTTCATTCATTCTTGTCCAGGACGTGTATTTGTCGACTCCTAGTCGACCCCGTTACTGGCATTCCTTTAATTTTTATCAAAGCATTGGCTTTAAAAAGTCGTTACGAGAAATCTGTAATGTATTACATTTGAACTGGTTTGTATTTTCCACCAACATAATAGTGAAACTAATTATACAAAAACTATACAGTAATGCTTTATATATAATAAGGGAAAACTTCGTCCCAGACACGTCTGGAGTGCGTAATTACGAAGAGACGTCGGTTAAAAAATCATGTCTTCCATTGAAAATTGTAAAAATTGAAAATTGTATCAAATCAAATTGTATTAATTGATTGCAGTGATATTGGTCAAATATGTGTTTGGCCTTAAAATTGGCCTTTTTAGCCAAATGTTTAAGAGAGACACCTGGCAATCCTGCACTGCTGGCATGGCAGGAGCAAATTTAAATGATGTTATGCGGGAAAATTGTTACTTCATAATGATAGTTAGATTAGTTACTGTTGTCATGACTAACAATAAAGCAAACAATGTGGAAGAAAGAAATCACGTTACATAGATAAAAAAAAGTTCCTTCAGATAATCACTAATTAAACGAGAGAGAGAGAGAGAGAGAGAGAGAGAGAGAGAGAGAGAGAGAGAGAGAGAGAGAGAGAGAGGTGTAAGTCTAATAAATTGGTAACGGCAGTGTAAGGAGCGGTATACGGGTTCAACGGGCTAAATAAGTGGTATATTATGTTACTATAGCAGTGGTAGGAGTAATAGTATGTAGCAGCAGCAGTAGTAATAGTTGTTACATCAATAGTATTAACTACAATATGCTAATGCCATCAAAATAACTTATGTTCCCTCCGCCTCTTAATTAAATGTCAGTCTATACTAATCATGCGTGTGAAAATTTTAAGATGGGCGCCTGATCTATCTCTATATGATAGGGTTCTACGCATCTCTCTCTCTCTCTCTCTCTCTCTCTCTCTCTCTCTCCAAATGCCACTTCCCTTCCTAAGATGTAACTGACCTGAACGTTATGAGGTCAGGTCACATTATGAGGCTGTCGAGCATAATTTCTTTCTACTGCGCAGAATCAATCATTCCCTGCATCCAACACGAGGCAGATGCAGTGTTCTTCCCGGAGTAAGGAAGGACACGAAGCTAACACCTCCAATATGATTTGTGCAATAGCCAACTCTCCAAGGTAACTGTCTGTACTGTTAATGACTGGTCTCAGAGGATAAAAACTAGGGATTATTTGTCAACCCATAAGTGAGGAATTCTGTATCAGTAGAGAGAGTATGCAGTATCTCACAATTTCTCCAAAACTCCATCCCTAATGACCCCCCACGTAAAGGCTGATCTTAAGGAGGTAATTTTTGTATTGCCATTATCATTGCTATTACTTTTATCAGTCAGTTTATCATTCTTATCATGCAGCTTAATGGATGTGTGATTCATAGCGTAGGGGAGAGCGGGGCAGGTTGCATCATTGCCTCTAACTCGCATTAACTTTTTTTATTATTATTGTTGTAGTTGTAGTAGTAGTAGTTTTATAGTAGTAGTAGTAGTAGTAAGACGATGTACTACGTGTGATAACATGCGAGTTAGAGGCAATGATGCAACCTACCCTCGATGCAACCTGCCCCGCTCTCCCCTATATAGTACATCGCAACCGTTCTTCGTGACAACACTCGTTTGCTGTCATCTGATAATTGGGAATAGGTGAAGACGAGTGTGACATAAAGATGAATAATATAATGAGTAATAATAATGTATAATATGTATAATGATAATAATAATGAGTTATGGATAAAAATTACTGTTCTCAGAGGATAAAAACTAGGGATTATTTGTCAACCCATAAGTGAGGAATTCTGTATCAGTGAAAGGGTAAAAAAAAGATGGTAGAGGAAGAAAGCAAAGCGTAACGAAAGTACTTGATTTTTATTATTATTATTATTATTATTTTTATCAAATGAGAGATGCAATTACTTGAGGAAACGTGGTGATGTTTTGAAGGTAAGGCTTTTTATATTTACCTTAGTGCTGCATGGGGTGTGGTTAGACAGGCAGGTGGTTAGAGGG
>JACEEZ010001085.1:322500-365000 GCA_016584305.1 Chionoecetes opilio | reverse complement strand
TCTTAATGCTTGGGCAAGGAGGAGGAAGAGAGAGCGAGAGCGAGAGCGAGAGCGAGAGAGAGAGAGAGAGAGAGAGAGAGAGAGAGAGAGAGAGAGAGAGAGAGAGAGACGGGAGCGGAGGCTGGAGGTGTGTGCAAGATAGAATGGGGTAAGCGTGGGAAGGGAGGGCTGAGGGCTGGAGCGCGGGAGGGTCACGGATTCACGCTGCGGAACTCTTCTACCTGGAGGTCAACACACCCAGGTCAACGGCACAACAAGACGTCCTGCGCTGCGGCCACTAGAGTCACCTGAGGCTACCCGGGGGACGGCACGGGGGATGCGCAGACGTCGCCGCCGGGAGCAGTGAGTCATGGTAGGCTGGACGCAATATACATATACTTTTTTTTAGTTAAACAGTTATAAAGCATACTAATTGGTTAACCCCCTTCACGCCCAGATCTTTGCTTTGCTATATAAAATCATCTGTTGTTAGCCATACAATTACGAAAAGTAACTAAATATACCAAATTTACTAGTGGACAAGGATACTAAACAGGTCATATCTATAAAACATTGCTTATATTCACTATAAATCGTCTAATGGTACCCAAATCACAATGGAAATTACGTTCATGGTCTCAAGGGGTTAAACAGTTATAAAGAATACAAAGGAGTTAAAATGTAGATAAGTTAAGGCAGTGAATAAATAGGCCTACCTTACTTGTAGTACATCCAGTCGCCAGCCTAAAAAACAGGTTTATATAGGCGAAATGTACGCCTATATTTTCTAGTACAAACCTTAGACTAAATAAAACTAAATAGAAAAACTGTTGAGACCTACATAATATCACTCCACACTGTTTCTATTTCCTCTCTATTATTTGCTTGTGGTCGGACCGGTCTCTTCCTGTTACCGATTGTTATGCGGCATATATTTTTTCCAAGGCTCGTTTTAAGCCCCCTCGTCTCCCCTTGCCCGAGGAAAGCAGAATAAAGGTTAACATACTAGAGACTCGCGTGTACTTGGCGAAAAACAAAAATTCAGCGGTTAACAGAGCTTAACATTTAGACCACGCTCACCACTTCCGTACACTAACCACACGACCACCGCCTCTACTTACTTGCGTTTACACACATACACACACACACTATACAGGTCTTCACAGTTGCAGCACTCCTCACCATATCTACAAAGATATTCTTGGGAGGTGTGTGTTAGTTTCCCCCGCTATAAGACATAAGAACATAAGAAAATAAGGAAGCTACAAGAGGCTGCGAAACCTACACGAAATAGTTCTAACAGGAACTACCTCGTGTACGTCTCACGGCCTCTTGTAGCTTCCTTATTTTCGTATGTTCTTATGTAGTTCCTATACAACACTAGCCAGCCTCGTGAGACAATACAAGGGCGGATCAAGACTTTCGTAGCACAGGAGATCTATTGCCGTGTGTGTGGCGGCTTTCCCCACATCAGAAACCTAACTATTCCTTCCGGCTCCCTCCTCCAGGCCGCCAATCTTCCGCTCATCCACGACCATCACTTACAGATTACGCAACAGTACTCTTCCCTCTCCCTTTTCCTAGCGTCGTCAGCTGTTCCCAGACACCCACGGGGGATTATATAATGCCCTGCCTTGAGACATGACAAGTGAAAGGGAAGCGTCGCAGTCTTATCACAAGACGCAGTGCAGACGTGTCATTTATCTTACGCGTGTTTAAAACCGAATTAATTGTATAAAAGCACCATTTGACTTGTGAAACGCTACTGCATGTTGGGTGTAATACTGAACTGATATTCATTCTCTAAAATAAGAAAGATGACCGTAGGATAGGGATAGATATATAGTTTTCAAGATAGTTCCTCAATATAGGGAGTTTTAAATGGAGGCTAGACAATTTCATGGATAGGGATGAAAGGTGGATGTAGGTAGTGTTAAGTAACAGGAACCACCACGTGTAGGTATCACGGCCTCTTGTAGCTTTCCTTATTTTCTGATGTTTTTATGACCCTCAGAGCCTCACACAGCCCTGCTTCCCGACGCAGCGGCCGACCAGTCACGGTTCTTCTTCCTCGTTGCTCCGGGCGTGGCTCAAGGCGACGGCCACACCCTGCGATTCCCCTGCCCTGCCAAGTGACCGGGACACACCCTGCTCTTATAACATCGCCACCTTTCTTACCTACATTGGGAGTGGGCCAACTACCCCACCCATGTCCTTAACACACACACACACACGACCTTTCCCGCCACTATTTCTTCCCTTATCACGCCCTTTCATCCACTCGCACATTCTGACCTGATATTCTTACTCTTAAAACCCTTCCATCCCTAAACACCCTCTCCCTAAACACCCCCTTCCCCCCCTCCCCTAAACACCCCCTTCCCTCCCTAAACCCCCTCCCCTGCCTAAACACCCACCCTTCCTCCCGCTCCCTCCCCTCCTAAACACCCCCTTCCCCCCTGCCCTAAACACCCCCTTCCCCCTGCCCTAAACACCCCCTTCCCCCGTGCCCTAAACATCCCTCCCCCTCCCCTAAATGCCCTCTAACCTCCCCGTTCCCTAAACACCCATGGAGTAAGAGGTATATCGCAGCGGTGTCCACATCATTAGCGGCCGTCACCACCACCACACACCGTCACCAGGCCAGGCTATTACCGTCCCTACGATGACCCTCGGCACCACCACCAACAAAAACAAAAACAACAGCAAAAACAACGATAGCAATACAACAACTCTTCCAATTACTGCCCTTCCCACCACCTGTATTTTATTGGTTATTTTTTTGTACTCTCTCTCTCTCTCTCTCTCTCTCTCTCTCTCTCTCTCTCTCTCTCTCTCGACCCTCAGTCACTAATTTAGGTAACGTAAGGACGCTTTGTTCCGTGTTGTGATGTTTTTATGCAGCCACAGCGTCACATGATTCGTGGTGACACACATACATATACACACACACACACACACACACACACACACACACGTGCAAGTCAGTGGAGGACCATGCTTAGTCGACAGGAATCGTATAGGCTATGTGTTCTTTCTATATTTCTACAGACACTGAAGTCTGAAAATACAAGTATATGAATACTTTAATCAGTGGTGGTAGTATAAGTGGTATACTAGTAGTAGTTGTGGTGGTAGTATAATAGTAGTAGTTGTGTGGTGGTAGAAGTAGTATAATAGTAGTTGTGGTGGTGGTAGAAGTAGTATAATAGTAGTTGTGGTGGTGGTAGAAGTAGTATAATAGTAGTTGTGGTGATGGTAGTAGTATAATAGTAGTAGTTGTGGTGGTAGTAGAAGTAGTATAATAGTAGTAGTTGTGGTGGTGGTAGAAGTAGTATAATAATAGTCTTAGTTGTGGTGGTGGTAGAATCAGTATAATAGTAGTAGTTGTGGTGGTGGTAGAAGTAGTATAATAATAGTAGTAGTCGCGGTGGTGGTGGTAGTAGGTAAAAACATCGTCACAATCACGCATTTCTTCACTCTAGTAACCTATCACACAACCCATCAAAACACAGCATTTAAGAGCGTTGTCCTGACTCGAATATAAATACCTACTGCCCTGCCTGTCCCTGCGTGCAAATACGTGAACATTGAACAAGGCAAAGATTACTGTATACCAAAAATAAACTAAAAATAAGCTAAAATAAACCTAAAGTAAAAAAAAAAACTAAATTAACCTTAAATAAACCTAAAATAACCTAAAATAAATCTAACATAACAGTAGTCTTTGAACAAGGTTATACAGTGACCCTCTAACTACGTAAAGCAGCGAACACTCTCTCACACCCAAAGCATCATCCAACGTACTACTTTTTTTAAGGAATGTAGATAATAGGATAGGCGAGGAGGAGGAGGAGGAGGAGGAGGAGGAGGAGGAGGAGGAGGAGGAGGAGGAGGAGGAGGAGGAGGAGGAGGAGGAGGAGGAGGAGGCGGAGGCGGAGGCGGAGGCGGAGGCGGAGGCGGAGGCGGTGTGGTGACTCAGCCTGTCTCCTCTTGCACCTCCTCTTTAAATTCCATAATAATCTGCAGGTCGAAGAAGAGACCTGCACCAGGAACCAAGGCAGGAAAGAAGCAGCAGAAGGAGTAGGAGAAAGGAAAGAACACTGCAATTCTATAGATAAATGTATGTTTCTGATTAATTTATCTATTTATGTCTTCTTTTCCTTCCTTCAGAGAGAGAGAGAGAGAGAGAGAGAGAGAGAGAGAGAGAGAGAGAGAGAGAGAGAGAGAGAGAGAGAGAGAGAGCGAGAGAGCGAGAGAGCGAGAGAGCGAGCGAGAGCGAGACGCATGTTTTTCATATCCTAACTTCTCAAAAGGGAACTGAAGAGTTCTAGATACCCGGACAGGTGAAAGAATTATTACACACACACACAACCATTCTCTTTCATCAAGTAAGGTTAAGTAAAGTTTCATTCATTCCACTGGTCCGCATTACACTCTCTCTCTCTCTCTCCCCACCCCCCCCCTATACGGACCCAATACCCAAGGTCTATTAAAGGAAAGAAGGTACAGGTCGGACCGCACACCTCCAATTACAGGTATAACACAGGTAATGCCACTCGTTACCTGCACGTACTGTACCCACCACTCTTATTTTGTCCCGCCAACTTTTATTTACACATAGGCTACACGTACACAATTACACACACGCAGACATAACTCTTTCCTTTCCTTTCTCTTTTGCATGTTTTATTTTCCCCTTGCATGTCCCTCTCCCCTCCTTGTCCCCCTCCCCTCTCCCCTCCCTTGTAAATATAAAGCAACACCTCTTCATTCCTTTCCCTCCCTCCTTTCCTTACCTTTATTAGTGCCTTTATTAGCCTCTTTATTAGTGTAGATCAACTCCGTAATGACTTATAATTGACTACTGACAATACATTTCTAACCTTTCTTTAACACGTCAGCCTTTCCCTTCCCCCCTTAACTACGAACGCACTTCCAACACACGTCACGAAAGCGCAATTTTTCACCTTTGTTCTTTCTCTCTTTTTTTCCCACTTTATTTTACTCGTCATCAAAAGTCCATCAGTTCGGTCAGGAGCAATTTCCGGACACGTTGGGGCCAGGAATGAGGGAGGAGGAGGAGGAGGAGGAGGAGGAGGAGGAGGAGGAGGAGAGAACAGGTAGCCATGACCCTCCTTAATTTTTAACGCACTCATAAAAATAGGATATTGATTAATTCCATGATGTATGTGTGTGTTATGACTCCGGGAATAGAAGTAGGTTGAGGATCGAATACAAAGGAAGCACAAACAGCAGCAGACCTACCCTATCCCTTCTAATCTACAGTGAAAGACTTGGGATAGTAGTAAAGGTAAAGAATCCTCCTCACCCCTCCATCCGAAGCTGTCAGCAAAGGGAAACAAATGCATATTAAAAGTAAAATAGCAAGAAAGAATTTATAGGGACAGGATAAAACTAACGCCATCGCTAACATAACTAACTACAACTATAACTACTACTATAAATATACTACATTTTTATAACTACTATATTATACTACTATCCATACAAAACAATAGTTACCCATAAATAAGTTACATGTTGATACATTCGGAGATTTTAATGAGATAACGAATGATACGGTAGTTCCGGACTAGAGATTCGGACTTATTCTTATATGTTCTTGAAAGTTGTAACTATCATACTGTTAATTATACTAGTGGGTTACAAGCATTCTAGATCTTTAAGACGTAATTAAAGAAGTGCTCGGCTTCGTTTGACAATAATTATTTTACCATCTTAAAACTGTGACATCTTCTTATACTATGTCATCGATCAACAGTGATCCTATATATGAACTAAAAACTAACTAACCTTTGAATATGTTGGATACTTTTACTATTAGATCACCTCGCATTCTCTGTTTCGGTAGACTGAATGGATAAATTCTACAAATTTTTCTTCGAAGGGGATTTCTCAATCCGTGAATAATATTTCTAGCCAATGTTGCACTCTCTCTAATGTTTCCTTTGTAATATGAGAACCAAAAATTAACGCAATACTCAAAATGGGGTGAAAACAACGAATTATAGTATTGAATATGATATTTTTTTCACACATTCCGGAAGTCCTATTGACCTGTTTTCATCGTACACGTCAAAAATATAGTGAAAGATGTCGGTTATATTAGTTAAGCACGAAGGTTTTCTATGAGAGGAGGAGGAGGAGGTGTTGTTTCTCGCCACCACGAGTAAGCAACACAGCCCTAACTGACCACCCTCGTGTAAACATTCCTCAGTGAGCGTGTCAAGCTGATCCCCTGGCTGCTGCTGGCGTCACACTCCCCTGAGGAAAGTGTATTACTCTATCGCTACTTACTTACGCATGCACACGCACACACACACACACCTTGCACACGTACGTGGAATACATAGTTTTAAGACAATATGATAAAATGGTATTAAATTAAGTGACATTGCGAGCTTGACTCAATTCTGTAAAATTACTATTAGGTAAGAACACACACACACACACACGCACGTACGCGCACATACACACACACACACACAACACACACAGCTTACGTGGTCAGGTTAGTAGCTTCAAAGCATCGTGTTCTGCATGTTGTTAATGACACCCCCCCCCCCACTATGACCTCCAAGCTCTCTCCGGGAGGGTAATACTGGTGATCGGGAGTCCAGCTCGCGTGGACAAGATCGTAGGTGAATGACATACACACGATGATCAGTTCCACAATACATAAGTAGCAACATATTGATGCACGAGAACACCTAATTCGAGTTGCAAACAATGTATATTCTACAAAAAAAAACATTAGTTCGTGTTTTAATAGACTTCACCTTGAGCATCAACGCCCCAGTAATAACAATCCCAAATACTATGCTGAGATGAGACGAACTAAGCAGGGGAGGTAACAGGTATGAAGTGAATCCCATGTACCACAACGACAGTGTGATGAGGTAAGTATATGATGGAGGGACGGAGGGAAAAGAAGGAGGAAGGAAGGTGGGAGAGAGGGTTATTTACCGTCACCTCGGCGCTCAGTCATTGTCCCCCGCCTCCCCAGGACCCGAGCAGCTGTCCTCTCACTCCTCTTTGCCCTGACGCTTTGGACACCACCCTCCTTTAAATCTTCTTCGTCTTCTTCTTGTGACCTTTGTCGCTTAGTATCGCTGCATAGGTCCTCTTCAAACTTCGTCTCCTTAGTTAACAGGCTTGTCAGCTCTTCCCTTGGCTATTTCACCTGGGATACTAAAACCAAACTCCTCTAGTCTCCTTAAGAAACCAGAAACATCTACGCATCTTTACATTACAGTCTAAACCCGTATTATTAGGTATAACGTGAATAGTTCCTGTTAATCATCCTTGGTGCGACCGAATGGAGAGGATTAAATGGCAGAGGGAACACCAATACCTAGGGTCGCTTTATACAGGGCCCTTACCAGTACCCGGGGTGGTGTGGGTCCCGCCCGGAGCACCCACCGTGTAGCAGCAGCTGGTAGCCAGACAGACAGACTCACAAGAAAGTGTTCCTTCCGTGCGGTGGGGGCCTGCGACCTTGTATATTTAGACCTTACCACTTTCTTTGCTTTCCCTCTCCCTTTCTTTGCTTCTTCTCGCTTTGATTGGTTTCCCTTCGTCAACACATCTGGTCTGTCCGTCGGGGCGATCTGGCAACACTGTTATCTGGCTACACAAGCATGGTCTGATTATCTTAACATTCATATCGCTGCGCCCTTCATCCTCGCTCGCTCCGCTACCACACCCCGCTAGTGTCACCCTTCACAGATGCCGGCAGGAGACCTCTTGCCCGCCTTGCAGACACGTGTGTACGAGCGCAGCAAAGAGATCCAAGAATAACACATGCCAGGTATATCTTGTCAAACGGCGCTATTTTTTTTTTTTTGCAAGCCCATTCATAAAACACGTCAAAAGAGAGAGAGAGAGAGAGAGAGAGAGAGAGAGAGAGAGAGAGAGAGAGAGAGAGAGAGAGAGAGAGAGAGAGAGAGAATATGTGTTGGCGCACTTAAGAAACCTAAGCCCTATAATTATGTTACACACACGAATAAAACTTTTTGAACTCATTATTTCTACTACTTACGCAATTATAAGTATTCACGTAAAACCTCGACTCGAAGCCTTGAACAAAATGTATGGGTATCACATCATCACAACAGGACCCTCGATAACGCCCTCTGGTGAGCGTGTCTCCTACTACCGACACCCTGTACTTACCACGTCAAAGGGCGGCCCCATTAAACCACCTCATCTCCTGTCCACGGCAACAACGATAATGCAACAGGAAACTGGAGAGGGAGGGAAGGAGGCGGGGAGGAGCGGTGAGGATTGTAAGACGAGACCAAAAAAACTAGGAGTAAAGTTCAGTAAACGCACTACTTTTTCTAGTTTTCTCGACCATGCTGCGTCTATACAATCACAGTATACGTATAGTCCACAGCAACAACTATAATGCAACAGGAAGCAGGAGTGGGAGGGAAGGAGGCGGGGAAGAGCGGTGAGGATTGAAAGACTAGACCAAAAAACAAGACCAAACGCACTACTTTTTCCACAGTGGTCTCGTCCCAGCTGCGTTCTACAACTCTACATTCACAGTACGTTTAATCCCGTCCCCTCACACATCACGACGATATTTACCCCTCACACGACACCCTACACAGATTCACACACACATTACCACGCAACACATCCACACATCTCTAATTCAACACATCGTGCTCATGCAGCATAAGTCTTCAAAACAATGCAGCACGGAATTTTGGGTAACGCAACACTCCCTCCTTCTCCCTCTCCCCGCAAGCCATAAATACCACGCAGCATGGAGTCTAATTTCAGGTTTCCTCCAAAAAAGTCCCCGGTTCCTACTCCCAAGCAACGTCACCAAAACACGAATTATCTTCCTATGCGTGAGGACGGTGTTGGTGTTACGGTGGTGAGGGGGTAAAGAGGGGATGGTGAGAAGATCGGAGAGGGATATTGAAGAAGGGTTAGGGGGGGGGGATAAAGTAGAGTTGAATGTGCTGGGTGGGAGATAAGGAGGTAAGGAAGAATCTCATGTAGTGGAAGATCAAGGGAGATAAAGCAAGTCATCTTTACTTCATGGATGCTCCTACTGCCTTCCTATGTGTTCCTCTTTTTCTCTACTACAACATGCTCCTACTCCCCTAGACACACCCGCAGCCACGCCTCCGCCTGCCCGTTCTGCCTCTCTCACTCGCTTCTGCTTCACGCACACACACAACCACGCAAAGCCAATTTATCGCTCCTGCAGAGGCGGTGAGCCAAGGTGTGTGTTGTGTGTTGTTTGTGTGTTCGTGTGGTTGTGATGCATTGTCGTCTTGGTCAGGCCAGGCACGCAAATCCACGCGGCAACAATGGTGGTGGTCGGCAGCAATGCTGAGGTGGTGTGGTGGTGTGGTGTGCGTGGTGGTGTGGGTGTGGGTGGTGGTGGGTGGTGTGGGTGGGTGGGTGGGTGGGTGGCGGGGTGGGGGGTGGGTGGGTGGGTGGGTGGGTGGGTGGGTGGGTGGGTGGGTGGGCGTGCGTGGTGTGTGTGTGTGTGTGTGTGTGCACATGATTCAGCTCAAAGAAGGTAAAAAAAAAAAATCGACGCAGTGAGACTCAGGACTATCTTGCCGTCATCTCAGCAAGCATACGTGCATAAAATGAAGCGTGTAGGAATGCACGACTCTTTACTGGGGGGGTGGAGGGGAGGTACTATCAGAGGTAGTTACTTGTTCTGCCGGAAGAATGTGTGTCCACAGAGCTGGGCAGTATTTAAATACATTTGTATTTAAATACGTATTTAAATACATTTGTGCATTTAGAAATGTATTTATAAATACATTGGTTGTCATGTATTCAAATACAGTATTTAAATATTTTTATGAGTATTTAAATACATTGTATTTAAATACTCATAATATAAAATTTTTAATACTTTTGTATCAGTTAATTTTGCCATAAACCCGCCCAATCTGGCAACCCCGATGTTACAGAGAACCAGTGTTTCCACTTTAAAGGAAATTTCCTTATTTTAAGGAAATTTCTAAGGAAACCCAAAATCTAGGGAAATCCTAAAGAAATCCATTTTTTCCGGACATGTTAAAATTTGTGTGTATTTAAAATGTATTTAAATACAATTGATGTATTTAGTATTGAAATACATTCGTAAAATGTATTTAGTATTTAAATACATTTCTCCCATGTAGCTATTTAGTATTTAAATACATTCAATGTATTTAGTGCCCAGCTCTGTGTGTGCATCACATGAGAACGATTGCTGCCTTACAAATGACGACTATTATAGTCAATGAATACCTACTGAAACAGGCTAATATACCACGTTTCATAATATTATTCCATGTTTCATATCAGTATACACTATGTTCTATATATACAGGACAATAACTATATACATTGTACCGTGTGTGAAGATGACGGTGGTGGTGGTAGTTGTGGTGGTAAGGAAAATGACGGTGGTGGTGGTGGTGGTGAGGAACATGACGGTGGTGGTGGTGGCGAGTGGTGAGGAACATGACCATGGTGGTGGTGGTGGTGGTGAGGAACATGACGGTGGTGGTGGTGAGTGGTGAGGAACATGACGGTGGTGGTGGTGAGTGGTGAGGAACATGACGGTGGTGGTGGTGAGTGGTGAGGAACATGACGGTGGTGGTGGTGGTGGTGGTGGTGGTGAATGGTGAGGAACATGACGGTGGTGGTGAGTGATAAGGAACATGACGGTGGTGGTGGTGAGTGGTAAGGAACATGACGGTGGTGGTGGTGAGTGGTGAGGAACATGACGGTGGTGGTGGTGGTGAGTGGTAAGGAACATGACGGTGGTGGTGGTGGTGAGGAACATGACGGTGGTGGTGGTGGTGGTGAGTGGTAAGGAACATGACGGTGGTGGTGGTGGTGGTGAGTGGTAAGGAACATGACGGTGGTGGTGGTGGTGAGTGGTGAGCTAAGGTGGAAGAGCCGCGCGCGCTTCCCCCTTGGCCACGGTGAGCGAGCAGCCACCTCCTATACCGCCACATCCTGAAGCATCCCGAGTGCGCCTACACACACACACACACACAGCCGCTCGACCCAACCTCCCCTCAGGCCACTCCCGCACACAACCCACACGTCAGACCAATCACCCACGACCCGGTAGGAGTTAAGTCAGCTATTCTCTATGCAGAATACATAGGAGTGCGAAAGGGCGGGAAAAAATGACGGCACGTGATGAGAGGGCGGAGTCATTCTTTCCCGGTGAAACATACCAGACATTCGCCCGCCACTCGCATCTCTCACACTAGACTAGATCAGTATTTCCCAACCTGGGGGTAATTTCAGGATTTTAAGGGGGAAATTTATCCTGAGGGACATCTAAATTACTAGCATTTAGTCGACAGAAAAAGAAAATTCTTAGAATACGGCTATTGACTTTTCTTCAAGTATATATAGATATACTGTAGAAGATAGTGCTATATATTTGTGTTATTAAGCAAGTAAATTTTGTGTTTTGGCTACTTTTTTTCACATGAAGGGGGAAATCCGGATGGTTGAACTGGTTGAAGGGGGAAACGACAGAAAAAAGATTGGGAACCACTGGACTATAGAAAATCCCTTTTGTGTCCATCTAACGGGTCAGGGAAATACTTTTAACACGCTGTCTGACACTCCCTAAATTTACCTATGCGAGATACAAGGCGCTCTCTCTCTCTCTCTCTCTCTCTCTCTCTCTCTCTCTCTCTCTCCGTCTGTGTCTTCCAGGAGGTAAACAAAAAAAACAACTTCCATATTCAGGTGTCTTTTGAGCTTAACACCTGTACTTTCTAATTGGCTCTACCTTGATTCATACCACGTGACTCAACACGTGTGTGTGTGTGTGTGTGTGTGTGTGTGTGTGGTGTGGTGTGGTGTGTGTGTGTGCGTGCGTGGTGTGTGTGCTGTGTGTGTGTGTGTGTGTGTGTGTGGTGTGTGTGTGTGTGTGTGCGTGCGTGCGCGCGCGCAGGAAACAAGGAAAGAATGAGGGAAGAAAGCCGGAATGATAACCCAGGAAATACTTCAAGCGAGGAGAAGGAGTGTGAGGAGGAGGATGGGAAGAGGATAGAAGAGGAGGAAGAGGAAGAGGAAGAGGAGGAGGAGGAGGAGGAATATAGTAGTTGGAAGGTGAAAGCAGACACCGCGCTGGGGGAGGAGGGAAAGGAAGAGGAGGAGGAGGAATGTAAGACTCAAACATTTATAACTGAAAAAATGTATATAAACGAGATACAAGAAATGCGTGACAAGCAAGCAAGCAGAATAGGAGGAGAAATATTAGACCATGAATAAAAAAAAAAAGCAGTATGTACTACAAAAGGGGGGAAAAACTACCACCAAATGAGAAAGAAGAAAAAGTCGCAGAATTAGACATCGGAGGAAGAGGAGGAGGAGGAACATTAGAGGAAGAGGAGGAGGAGGAGATGGAGGAGGAAGGGAAAAAAAAGAGAAGCCTGAACGGTAATTAAAGCTACAGGACCGGAAAGGGAAGGGAAGGGAGGGAAAGAGGGAGGGAAAAAAACTAATAAAGGAAGTGAAAGGAGGAGGAAGATGATATTCGGCTCACAAAACACGGTGGTAAGGAAGTAGGCATGGGTGGAATAGGATCAGAAGAAAGAAAGAGGTATAGTAATCATGATTTCAGAAAATATGAGGCGAAAAGGAGGAAGGGGAAAGGAAAGGGGAAAAAAACGTTTAGAGGAAGGAAGATGTGTGAGGAAAAGGAGGAGGAAAGCTAAATGAAATATAAGTTATGAGACGAGACGGTAAAGGAGGAATAAAAACAAGTGAGGAAATGAAATGAACAGGAAGAGTGCGTGAGTGATCCTAAGAGTGCGTGATAAAAAAAAAAACTAAATATCCTATAACTGACATTTTTCTTTCTTTCAGTTTCTTAATGAATAGCCGCTAATTTGTTAGTACATTTGTCCTACTTCGAAGACTAATTAGCCCCTTAACGCCCAAATATTTCCTTCGCTATATATAATCGTCAGTTTTCGAGCCATACAATTACGAAATGTAACTGAATACACCAAATTAGTTAGTGGATAAGGATACTAAACAGGTCATATCTATAAAATATTGCTTATAATCACTAAAAAAAACTAATGGTAGCCAAATTACAAAGGAAATTACGCTCTGGGTCTCAAGGGGTTAATGATCGAACTACTTCTAACTAAATTGGCTTTTCCACTTTTTTTTCTTCCCTACTTTTCCCATTACAGGGACTGGCAGTTAGTGGGTTTTTGTTAATTCTTTTTTCCCCTTGGTCCGTCTCTTATAATGAGAAAAAAATAACATCTAATGAAAAAAATAACTATTAACCCCTTCACACCCAGAACGAAATTTCATTGTAATTTGGGTACCATTAGACGATTTTTAGTGAATATAAGCAATATTTTATAGATATGACCTGTTTAGTATCCTTGTCGACTAACTAATTTGGTATATTCAGTCACTTTTCGTAATTTTATGGCTAACAACAGACGATTTTATATAGCAAAGGAAAGATCTGGGCGTGAAGGGGTTAATTAATAGATACAATAAGCCTACCAGGTGTATAATTATTGTGTTTATTCATATCAAAATGAATGAATTAACTAGGAAAAAAAAGTGTAAAAAATGTACGTGTCTGCTTTCACGTCACGTTCATGTTCCTTCGAATTTGTTGACCTTTCTCACTTTATTTTTATCTTTTGTTGCTTTGATAGTTCGTACATACATACATCCGGAATGACGCCATAGCAGCTTTATGGTAATTACCAAGGACCGTTTCTCTTATGCCACGTAATAGCTGACACTAATATCTAATAGGACTTTATAACATTTTTTCTATATGAAGGGATTGCTTTCTCTCTCTCTCTCTCTCTCTCTCTTTTCCTTCCATGACATTTAATACACACAAAGCATTTCCCTTCTTTCATCATCATCACCACCCCCACCACCAAGAACCGCCACTCCCATCCTTAAGCGAGGCTAAAACTCCATCGAGGCATCCACCACCGATAATCCTGAAGCAGCATGAGGGAGGCATCCACCCACTCACACCTCCACCCACCACAGCCTGCTCATTACTAGCCTTCATTACTTATCACTAGCCTACTCATTACTCAGATTACTACCGAAGTCATGTTATTAATGAAAAACACTTAAGGATTATCAGTCACTTTCATTTTACTTTCATATAAGTGGCCAGTTTTTATCGATATTGGATAATAAATGAGTACTTTCGCTTATACAGAGAATATTAGGTGTGTGTGTGTGTGTGTGTGTGTGTGTGTGTGTGTGTGTGTGTGTGTGTGTGTGTGTGTGTGTGTGTGTGTGTGTGTGTGTGTGTGGTGTGTGTGTGTGTGTGTGTGTGTGTGTGTGTGTGTGTGTGTGTGTGTGTGTGTGGGGTAGGTTCATCTAGTTGTATTTTACAGGGCCAGAGCAATGCTCGTATGGCCCCGTCTCCATATCAACATTTATTTTTCTCAGTCATCCTTAGTGTTGGCCGAAACCACCACCCCGGGAGGCGGGTCACAAACCCCCGGCTAACACCAGGTACCCATTCACTGCTGGGTGGACAGGGGCTCGGGTTTTAAGAAGACCGCCCGTCTGTCTTCGCTCCGCCCGGGGATCGAACCCGGGACTTTTCGGTTGTGAGCCGAGCGTGCTATCCCTTATACTACAGAGTAGTGTAGTGTGTGTGTGTGTGTGTGTGTGTGTGTGTGTGTGTGTGTGTGTGTGTGTGTGTGTGTGTGTGTGTGTGTGTGTGTGTGTGTGTGTGTGTGCGCGCGTGCGCGCTTATCTAGTGAACCCAGTACCTCCTGTCCACTTTTAGGTTAGGCTAGGTTAGGTTAGATTAAATTTTAGCCCATGTATAAGCTAGCAAATAAGGGTGACGGTGGTAAAATGGTCCTGGGATTACTCTGCGGTAACGAGGAGATCCACAATCGAGTCCCACCCCGTCCAATGCCTGGCCATTTTTCCCATATCCCTGAGTGGCTTAAGATTACCCATACGTCATGAGCACCCACACACCCTTGACTCCACGCGACTAAGGGCAAGTGCAGCACGAAAGAGAAAAAAACTCGATAACTAAGGAAAGGATAGTGAGAGAGAGAGAGAGAGAGAGAGAGAGAGAGAGAGAGAGAGAGAGAGAGAGAGAGAGAGAGAGAGAGAGAGAGAGAGAGAGAGAGAGAGAGAGAGAGAGAGAGAGAGAGAGAGAGAGAGAGAGAGAGAGAGAGAGAGAGAGAGAGAGAGAGAGAGAGAGAGAAGAGAGAGAGAGAGAGAGAGAGAGAGAGAGAGAGAGAGAAGAGAGAAAGAGAAGAGAGGAAGAGAGAAGAGAGAGAGAGAGAGAGAGAGAGAGAGCGAGAGGAGAGAGAGAGAGAGAGAGAGAGAGAGAGAGAGCGAGAGCGAGAGCGAGAGAGAGAGAGAGAGAGAGAGAGTATGATATCGCCCCATCCTTGATCTGCCTCTATACAGGGTCGAGTGTTGCGTGAAGTCAAGAGGGTCAAAACGGTATTCGTCACTTCAACCCTCAAACCGTTAAACACATCCTCACGAACGCTTCCCTGTACTCTTATGCATGTATGTATGTTTGTTGGTATGCACAGATTCAACGTATTGTAACGAGGGGGTGAAAAACATGAAGAAAATACGTCTTACTTACATGAACACTACTACTTACTTACTTACACGTTACTACTTAAAATACTTCTATAAACAGTTCTTTTCTTGCTGACTTTTTCTTCCACTATGCACCATGAAACTTACAAAACTACTTACATACTTACATTACTACCTATAAATAGTTTTTTTCTTGCTGCCTTTTTCTTCCACCATGCACCATGAAACTTACAAAACACGTTTCCCTCATACCATCTCCTCGCCGCCACCACCTTCACACCCTCCGCTGAATTTCACACTTCCTACGTTGCGTAAACACTGGGGTGAAAAAGTATTATTATTATCATGGCGAGGTGAGGGTGGCGTGTGGGAAGGATGCGGGGCCAGTGAGAAACAACGGTAGTATACAAAGCCTTTAGAATAGTTCCTAACCTAACCTATTCCAACTTAATAGAACCTAACGTAACCTAACTTATTCTAAAGGCTTTGGGTAGTATACGTTTGTGTAGTGTGATGCTAGTGTGTAATAGTGTGAGACTAACCTAATAGAACCTAACCTAACCTAACTTATTCTAAAGGCTTTGGGTAGTATATGTATGTGTAGTGTGATGCTAGTGTGTAATAGTGTATTTAGAGCTGTGCTGGACAGTACGAGTTTAGGATAGGGTGTGTGGAAGGTCTAGTGTGTGAGGGATGTGGGTGGCAGGGTGTATAAGGTGTAGGGTGTACATGACAGGGTGTATGTAGGGGGAAGCAGCATGTCCAGGAGAGAGGGATGTGGGTGGCAGGGTGTGTAAGTAAGGTGTAGGGTGTACATGACAGGGTGTGTGTAGGGGGAAGCAGCATGTCCAGGAGAGAGGGATGTGGGTAGCAGGGTGTGTAAGGTGTATGGTGTGCATGACAGGGTGTGTGTAGGGGGAAGCAGCATGTCCAGGAGAGAGGGATGTGGGTAGCAGGGTGTGTAAGGTGTAGGGTGTGCATGACAGGGTGTGTGTAGCTTGTCCCAGGGTCTGTAAACATGTGTGGGTCGTCTCTTCCCACCTTCCTCTTTAACAGCAGTGGCTGGAGGGTGGGCGGATGGAACGGTGGGCGGGGCAGTCATGGCAACACTCACGCACGCCCACAACCGTTCCTCCCACGCCCGTGACACGTATACATTCAGCCCCACTCACGCCTAAGCATTAAAACAGGCCGGTGGGCGGAGGTTGTATTGATGTAGTGACAGTCCTACCACCACCACCCACCCGCCGATCCACCCACGCACACCCACACACGCACACGCACACCCACCCACCCACCCACCCACCCACCAGCCTCGACACCCCGCGAGTTCCGTTCACCTGGCAGCCATAATGACGTCTCAACACAAAGCCTGAAATAATAATGTGAGGGAGCAACACTTACAAATAAAACAATGACAATTACCTCATCTCACCTCGGTCTCGTCACGGTAATTATGATGATGCTAGCAATTACAATCATGAAGGTAATGATAACGATGCATGCTTAAGATGGCAGGCATGAGTAAAGTATCATTTTACATGCAGGAGTTAAGTAAGGAAACTTCATTTACATCCCAAAGTAGCGAAACAGGACACTATGCAGTAACAGGCAAGCAGGCAACCACATCACTACAACGCCAGCCAGACACGTCTCCTGAAGACCCGGTGGCATATTCCCGTTTTCTGGCAGAGTATGTGGCGTTTACTCTTGAACACATCAGGTTAGGTTACGTTAGGTTACGGATAGGGTAGGTTAGGTTTTCCTGATCCTTTTCCGAGCTGCAGCCAAGCGTCTTCACTCGGAAACCACATAATTGCGTAGAGAACGGGAATATGCGGCCCAGTGTGGCGGAAAAGCCCTACACGCCGACACTCTCCCGTCTCCGCCCCAGCACCCGGCGACCGACATCCGTTCAGGGGTACATTTCAGGGCATCAACTTACTGGTAAACAAACTCAGACATCAGCCGGTGGGGAAGCCTTCTCCTACACCATCCCACACTCGTTCAAATATCCCGCCTGGCCGATACACCACTATAGGATGGGCCAAAGCTAAAGGAATATCGCGTTTACTCTTGAACACGTCAGGTTAGGTTACGGTAGTTACGGTTAGGTTAAGCTGTTTCCTGACATTATCACAGTAACTTTTGTGGGAATCACATTGATAAGTGTTTTCGAGAATATCCTGACATTTCACAGTAACTTTGTGTGGGAATCACATTGATAGTGTTTTCGAGAATATCCTATGGTTAGTTTCGGAGCTACAGCCAAGCGTCTTCACTCGGAAACCACATACTGGCATAGAGTTAGTGAATATGCGTATGGGTTGGACTGCAGTTTACATGGACATACGCTGATGGGGTGATAACTCGGGGTATTTGTTCCATTCTCCATTCTAGCGATACAGTTTGCAGTATAACGCTACGAAATAATGTTCGGAGGTGTGTGTGTTGTGCGTGTGAGAGAGAGAGAGAGAGAGAGAGAGAGAGAGAGAGAGAGAGAGAGAGAGAGAGAGAGAGAGAAACAGGTTGTGTGGGACCTAGATGAGCCACAGCAGCAGCAAGCAGTAGCAGAATCAACATGAGATTGGAGGATCGCTTACATATGGGTCTTTTAACACCTACTCAAGTTACACTGACCGTACCAAGGGCATCACGTGTGTGTGTGTGTGTGTGTGTGTGTGTGTGTGTGTGTGTGTGTGTGTGTGTGTGTGTGTGTGTGTGTGTGTGTGTGTGTGTGTGTGTGTGTGCGTGCGCGCGCGCGCGCGCGTGTGTGCGTGTGTGTGCGCGTGTGTGTGTGTGTGTGTGTGTGTGTGTGTGTGTGTTGAAAAGAAAAAGAAAAGCCGGGAAGGAAGTGAGGAAGGGAGAGCTTCATGAAGAGAGATAGAAGGAACCTTAAAATAGGTGAAGTGCCTAGAACCAAGGGCGGCCTGAAGAGAGAGAGAGAGAGAGAGAGAGAGAGAGAGAGAGAGAGAGAGAGAGAGAGAGAGAGAGAGAGAGAGAGAGAGAGAGAGAGAGAGAGAGAGAGAGAGAGAGAGAGAGAGAGAGAGAGAGAATAGTACACAGGAGTGAGGGCCAACAAGAGTACATACTATAGTAGCAGACGTAGTAACAGCTTGATCGAGTGGTACAGGATTATCGATCGTGTAGGCAAACGGCAGTACAGCCTCCTGCACCTGCGGCTCATTGCAAGGGGGCGAGGGGAGGGCGAGGAGAAATGGATGAAAGGATGAGGGGAGGAAGCGAGGGAGGCTGGCTGGGTCGGAGGCTATATACAAGGGGAGCAGAGGGGAGAGAGGAGTAGGGAGAGGGGCAGGGAAGGCAGGAAAGAGAGGGTGCACAAGCAAGGTTTTTTTGTACATATATATACATACACATACCTAGTGAAAAGAGTCGTAAAGAGGAGTGCATCAGCGGTATCCATCAATATTATTTCAAGCCTCAGGGAACACTCTCAACTCGCTGTAACACGTGCCGCAGGAATGCTTTACGAGACCTTGGTAAAATAAACAAGACCCCCCCCTGCACAGTCGTTAATTCCGACGTGTAAGATAAACATACATTTCACCTGCCTCCGTTTTCTATCCCTAGTCACCGATTTTCTAGCCTGTTGTACGCACACCTTCGCTCTTTTTTCTAACGGTATAACGGCTGTACGCGAGACACTGATCGTAATAGTAGTAGCGGTATTAACGGGAAAGAGGGGCGTTATGTAGGGGGATCGGGGGGAAGCACCTCAGCCCTCACGGGACATACACAGACCGGGAGGGGAGCTGGCCACATGTAAGATGAGAAACAAGGGTGAGGGCAGTGAGGGGAGGAGAGAGGAGAAGCGAAGGAGAGGGAAGGTACTGGAGGGAGGGTTAGGGAGAAAGAAAGAGAGGGATGGAGGAATAGAGAGGAAAAGCGAAGGAGAGGGAAGGTACTGGTTAGGGAGAAAGAAAAGAGAGGGAGTAATGGATAAGATTTTCATCCTATCTAGACACTTTGCAAGTACCAACTACAAGGTTATTGACTATACAAAGCGCCGCCACGTCAGCACGAACTAGGCGGACTCGAACAGGGAGTAATGGAGAGTAGAGGTAAAGGGAAGGGAGAGGGAAGCTGAATAGTATGTATGAGACACCCAGATGAAAGGGGGCTGAGGGAGGATAGGAAGGGCAGACTACAAGCTGGAGCCATTGAAGTTATCCCCCTCAAGCATCCGACGTAGTACAAGTCTTACCCTCAGCTGCCTCCCCTCGATCCCTTCTTCTTGTAACCTTTGTCGCTTAGTATGTCCTCTTCAACCTCTGTCTCCTTAGTTAACCCCTTGAGGCCCATCACGTAATTTCCATTGTAATTTGGGTACCATTAGACGATTTTTAGTTAATATAAACAATATTTTATAGATATGACCTGTTTAGTATCCATGTCCATTAGCTAATTTGGTTTATTTACTTACTTTTCGTAATTTTATGGCTCGACAACATACTTTTTTTATAGCAAAGGAAAGATCTGGGCGTGAAGAGGTGAACAACATGTCAACTCTTCCCTTGGCTATTTCACCTGGGATACTAAAACAAAACAGCAGCCAGCAGTAAGAATCACCACACTTAATGGTATTCTCATGTGCTGCTAAGATCACGAATCCACCTTTGGAGCCAATTGGTCGGGAGAGACAGCCGTAAGTAGGATCATTCACACTTACGTCGTTGCGGTGACGAGCTCAATAGAATAACATTGAAGGGGCCATAACTACCACTACCATCCCCACTATAGTAGTATTCCTTGCCTGCCCGTAACGTGAGGGTCTTTGTCAATTGTATTACAGGTGCGTACTCCTCCTCCCTTCTCCTCCCCGTCCCTCTGCCAACACGCACTGGACACACGAAAGCGAGGGTATACAGACATACACAGAAAAGACAGACAAACGAAAGCAAGAGTACATACACACACACACACACACATACAGACAAAGGCACGCGTGGGCACCCAAGTATATCCACTTCTAAATACAAACACACACTATAAACAAAGGAATACCCTTGGACGAAAATGCCCACCTGCACACACACACACACACACACACAGATATAAAACAACATACGATCACCCCATATATTATCCTTACCCACCATTCCTTCTCTCCCCAGCCCTCACAATGAACAGAACCGGAGGCCAATACGTAAGTGGTGAAGGCTGAGGTTTTCCCTTCCTCAGACGCTACCTGGTGACCGTGTGACAATGACTGGCGGAACACAGCAGGCCACAAGCAGACCGCCACCGAGGCACAACACCAAGACACTGTAACCACCAGGGTCTGTTCTAGAAAAGACCCTGGTAACCACAAGGCGACGACGGATGTGACGTGCGCTGGCTTCTGTTTAACCACGTCTTCTTTTTGTGTGTGGTTGTGTGTGTGTGTGTGTGTGTGTGTGTGTGTGTGTGTGTGTGTGTGTGTGTGTGTGTGTGTTTGTAAATTACTATGTATATCAAAACTTTGTTGAAGAAATACGTGGACTGCAGATGGGAGACAATTTGGATTTACGTGTGGATATTAAATTGTGTGTTATGTGTTGTTATGTACCTTTATATACTTCATACTTGCTGTGGTCAATAAACTATCTATCTAAAACTGTGTGTGTGTGTGTGTGTGTGTGTGTGTGTGTGTGTGTGTGTGGTTTGTTCGATCGTGAAGGGCGCAGCGGCGGTGTGGACATTATCACAACTATTTACCTGTTCGGATAATTACTACTAAGGTGCGTGCCTGTGGTTTATGACGCTTACCCATGGGCTCTGACACGCTACCTGTCACGGAGGGGTTACCAGGAGGAGGCCGGTCTGCTAAAATCGCTATAAATTCCATTAGCTAACCCCCCCCCAAAAAAAAATAATAGCTGCTCAGGTGGAACGAATCTCTGTAAAGTCCATGAGCTAAACAAAAAAAACAAAAAATCTTAGTTGGAATGAACTGCTGCAAAACTTAATCTAGAGAGACACAAGAGGAAGCACTGCTGTAATGGATGTTAAAAATATATGACAGTCGATGCTATAAGGGAATTCATCGATACAAGTCCCTAATATCAACCTAGAAGGCAACACCACCTTGATATACACGAACAAAAAAGTGAACGCAACGCCTCCCACAAAATAGAAGAAAAAACTGTAACACGAATGGTAGTAGTACATGAAAAAGTGTGGTTGGGGAGGGGGAGGGAAGGGAACAATGGGGGAGGAGGGGGAGGGGGTAAAGGGTAGTGGTTCATAGCTGCCTTGACATAAACAAAGGAGATAATAAACCCCATGTGTATATATGGTATTCATCGATCTATTTATCTATATATTTATCTAGGTATATATCATAGGTACAAAGGGAGTAGAAAATATGATATGGGATGCCGGATAATTGGTGGTGACAGGGCGAGCTGATGTGTTGAGGTGGTTTACGGAGAGGAGAAGAAAGAGATAGAAGAGGAAGAGAGAGAAGAGAGAGCGAGGAGGAAGAAGAAGAGAAAGAGGGTGCGTATAATACATTAGATAATTATAATGGCTAAAAGAGATAGACAGATAAACACACATACACAAGAGAGAAGAGAAGAGAAGAGAAGAGAAGAGAAGAGAAGAGAAGAAGAGAGAGAGAGAAGAGAGAGAGAGAGAGAGAGAGAGAGAAGAGAGAGAGAGAGAGAGAGAGAGAGAGAGAGAGAGAGAGAGAGAGAGAGAGAGAGAGAGGAGAGAGAGAGAGAGGAGAGAGAGAGGAGAGAGAGAGAGAGAGAGAGAGAGAGGAGAGAGAGAGAGGAGAGAGAGAGAGAGAGGAGAGAGAGAGAGGAGAGAGAGAGGAGAGAGAGAGAGAGAGAGAGAGAGAGAGAGAGAGAGAGACGAGAGAGAGAGAGAGAGAGAGAGAGAAAGGAGAGAGAGAGAGAGAAGAGACAGAGAGAGATTAAGAGACAGTAGATCATGAGAGAGAGAAGAAGTGGGCGGCGTCTTTAATGAAGACCAGAATTCATCCTTCCAGTTTGTTCACGATTTACATCTGGCAGTTTGAAACAGAGAGATAAACTGCAGTCAGACTGAATGTATAAAAGTGAAGACAGAAGATAAGATGAATTGTAACTATAAACTTTATTGTAACAGTCAGATATGAGGGACGGCAGAGGAAGGGGATGACGGATGACGGCGGCAGGGTTGCAGGTAACACTAACAATGTAATTAAATTTTGTGAAGAATTCCTAACAAAGACAGAGAATATAAATACAATAAAATTCAAGAACAGCATCATAGTGATAAAGAGGAAAGTAGACATAAGAATGACGTCCTCCAAGGAATCTAGCATCTTAAAAACAAGGCGGCAATGGTTGGTTGACGGAAGAGAAAGGGAAATTACAGACAGGAAATGACAGAAATGTACTACTACGGAGGGTCTATTGTAAACCTTAGTGACTTTATATCAGAAGGAACATAGAAGGAAAGATGAAAGTTGTTTAGGAAGATGGGTAATTTTTCGGTTTAGGGAGATTTGCAGTCAACAATATTATGAAGGCACAAATGGAGGGTCCCACTCTCGAAACGTAGGAGTGAAGGGCATTTAAAAACTAAACCTAACCCCGCATTATAACCTCCTAATTTGATAGTAACCAAATCCCCTATAATGGTAACCCAAAAAGACCCCAACGAATGGATGTGGAAAAACGTAGATTTAAAAAAGAAATAGAGAAACTGGTTCACAAATAGGGTGTTAAATGATTGGAATGGACTCAGTCATCAGGTTGTTAGTGCGGAATCAATAGGGAGTTTTAAAAGGAGGCTAGACAATTTTATGGATGGAGATGAAAGGTGGATATAGGTAGTTTAAGTAACAGGAACGTATAGATATCATGGCCTCTTGTAGCTTCCTTATTTAAGTTATTTTCTTATGCTCTTCTTATGCCCTCAGTCGTAAAAAAAAAAAAACCGGAAGATGATGTAGCGGGTGGTAAGCACAGTACTCCTGTCTACAACCCTGTCAATGCACACCACAA
Source organism: Chionoecetes opilio (assembly GCA_016584305.1). Classification (NCBI taxonomy): domain Eukaryota; kingdom Metazoa; phylum Arthropoda; class Malacostraca; order Decapoda; family Majidae; genus Chionoecetes; species Chionoecetes opilio. The sequence continues at coordinate 341,409 of JACEEZ010001085.1, read as the reverse complement.
AACCACAACAAACAGGCAGACTCACTACCACTGCCCACATGTATATACGTATTATCTTTTGATTTACTTTAGTACTTAACCCCTTCGCGCCCAGATCTTTCCTTTGCTATAAAAACTCGTATGTTGTTGAGCCATAAAATTACGAAAAGTAACTAAATGTACCAAATTAGTTAGTCGACAAGGATACTAAACAGGTCATATCTATAAAAAATCACTTATATTCACAAAAAATCGTCTAATGGCAGCCAAATTACAAAGGAAATTACATTCTGGGTATCAAGGGGTTAAGTAAATTATATTGTTGCTGGTATCTTTTTTACTGTATACCTTCGGGTGAAAATAAAATGTAAAAATGACATACATTATTATTATTATTAATATGTCTACTTACCCAAGCCAGGCAGGGTGAACTGTATGCTGGGCTCGCTGGAACGCACTGTCCTCACGTTGGTGTAGTTGCCTTTCATATAGTAGACCCGGTAGCCTCGTATCTCCCCGTTGGGCTGGGTGGGCTGGTTCCATTGCAGCACCACCGAGCGATCATGGACCCGTATCAGCGTGAGGTTCTCAGGCGGACCCGGTACTGAAACACGAACACAGAAATATTAAACACAAATAATGAAAGATAGAATACATTAGAGAAAAATAAAGCGAAACAGAAAGCATTAGACATAAATAAAGATAGAAAACATTACACAAAAATAAAGCGATAGAAAAAAAAAAAAAAAAAAATAAAGAAAACCTATAGAGAAACATGACAAAAATAAAGAGATAGAAAACATTATTAAACAAAAATAAAGAAAAAATAGAAAAACAAAGCAAAAATATAGAAAAGCTAGAAAAACTAAAAAATAAAAATAATAAACCCTATGGAAAAAAAATACAAAAATAAAGAAACAATAGAAAAACAAAAACAAAATACAGATTGAACAAAAATAAAAGATTGAAAAACATAAAACAAAAATAAAGGAAAGATAGAAACAGAAAACAAGAGAACAGTTATAAAGAGGCATCGGATGTATTTCTCTACTCGTACGTGTGTGTGTGTGTGTACGTGTGTGTGTGCGTGTGTGTGTATGTGTGTGTGTGCGTGTGTGTGTGGGTGTACATGTGTGTGTGTGTGTGTGTGTACGTGTGTCTGTGTGTGTGTGTGTGCGTGTGTGTGCGCGTGTGTGTGTGGGTGTACGTGTGTGTGTGTGTATGTGTACGTGTGTGTCAGGCGGTGATAGACACTTCCTTGCCCTAATGATGCAGCGTGGAGGAATTGCCAGTCATGTGATACCGACTTCATTAATCACGCTGGTTCATTGGCTCGACTTTAATCATTTATGGTAGCGTATGTAACATTTTAGCCTTAATTATAATACATTTTAGTCTGAATTTATCACACTTGCTTGTTTATTTTTAATTTTTTCATTTTCAACACCAATACATTGACGTTTCTGATTACATGACAGTAAGGAGACATCGCTACACACACACACACACACACACACACACCACAGCGGTTGCCCACACTTCTTTGTCGGTAACCCTCACACCGCAAAGACTTCTTGTTTTCCAAATAACGTCCACTACCACTACTCACACTACTGTATATCTCTCCTACCACCACCACCACCACTGCTATTACCACTACTTATATTACAACTATACTACTATTACCACTACCTCATATACAACAACTACTACTACTACTACTACTATCTTACTGCAACTTGACCCTTTTTACATAACCATTTGTATATTGGTACCCCTCTTAACCCTAACTACTACTACTACTACTACAACTGCTATAACTATTACTTCTATCGACAATGAACAAAACCATGAAAATTAAATAAATAATATATATATATATATATATATATATATATATATATATATATATATATATATATATATATATATTATATATATTATAATATATATATATATATATATATATATATATATATATATATATATATAGTATAAGAAAGCTAAAAGATAAGTTAATCATGAACTCTTAATACGACCACGATCAATGCATAACAAAGCCCCCCTGTGCAAGGTGAAGATGCTAAGCCCCAGTCACACCGGAGCCGGACCACCCCGGAGCATCAATTTGGGTGTTCCGGGGTGATCCGGGAGGAAATGGAGTCGACGGTCCCCTCGACCGGATTGAGTTCACGATTGGAGTTCACGACGTCATTACTAACCCAATATAGACACAGTTGTACCAAATAAATGTGAATTGTTTCTAAGAAAACTAAATCACAGAAAACAGTTGATATGCGTTTAATAACGTTATGGATAGCCAATGTTTTGTAACACAGCGATGGAACACGTTGTAAAAATTGTGATGAACTCTGAGTGCCTGGTATCACTACACACGTATTGCCAATCCATGCCGTCCGTCAACCACCACTTAAACACACAATCGTATCAAATATGTGTGAATTATTTCCATTCTATTAATATTAAACAAATACTCACGACGTGAGTCGTGACCCCGGATTGAGCAACCTTCCCGGATCACTCCGATAGTTTTAAACATTTTAAAACTTCCGGGCCCGTTACCCGGATGCTCCAGGACAGTCCCGGACGATCACGGACCGTCAAGGACCAACCAGGACCCTCCAGGACCCCACACGGATCGCACCTCGGATCGGTCCGGGGCAGTCCGGGAGCTCGGTGACTGGGGTTTTACTGATAACTCTTAGATGCTTACTGATAACTCTTAGATGCTTACTGACTGATAACTCTTAGATGCTTACTGACTGATAACTCTTAGATGCTTACTGATTGATAACTCTTGGATGCTTACTGATAACTCTTAGATGCTTACTGATAACTCTTAGATGCTTACTGATAACTCTTAGATGCTTACTGATAACTCTTAGATGCTTACTGATAACTCTCAGATGCTTACTGATAACTCTTAGATGCTTACTGACTGATAACTCTTAGATGCTTACTGATAACTCTTAGATGCTTACTGATAACTCTTTTAACACTTCCTCTGCGTGGCGTGACATCCGGGAGTGACGATGACGGGGAAGGAAGAGAAAGGCAAGGAATGAAAAGAAGGAAAGAAGGTTAGGGAAATAAGGGAGAGAGAGTGTGGAGGTAAATGCATGTTCTTGTGTCAAAGGTCAAGGCGTTGTTCTTAAGGGTCATGTGTTTCACCACCCAGGTCATCAACTGTCAAGGCTACTACTGCTTCTACTACTACTACGACTACTACTACTACATTCACTACTACTACTGTCTTCTACTACTACTATTACCACCACTACCACTATTACCACCACTACTACTATTACCACCACCACCACTACTACTACTACCACCACCACCACCACCACCACTACTACTAACTACCCAGCAGCTATACTATTAATAACCCGAGTCTTTGTGTGTGTGTGTGCGTGCGTGCGTGCGCGTGTGCGTGTGCGTGTGCGTGTGTGTGTGTGTGTGTGTGTGTGCGCGCGCCACCCGGAGGATCCTCACCATACCTATACACTATTTACCCTCCCCGGACTGGCGCTGAGAGTAGCTACATGTTCCCCTCCCTACCCAACATCCCCCCTACCTACTTCCCCCACTCTTGCCTCACCTATACCCCCCCTGCCCCTACTCTCTCTTTCTCCATAACAGGAACACAGACTCCCGCGAATATTTATGTCAGGTTGTAAAAACATACTGCACATAACTCATAAAGTATATATAGCTGCGGATACTGCACAAAATAATGACATTGATGAAACTTTGGTGACAGGGAAAACTACGTGGCTCAGACCATTAAATATTGTTGTCTATCATTGAAGGGCAAAGTGAAATAGACTGGGTACTACATAGCTGCCATCTGACGCCGCCCCCCGCCCTCCCTCCCCTCTCAACCCTACCTACCACAAGGTTAACACGATCACTTTCCACGCCAAATTGTACTTGGATAATCACCTGTCTGACGCAGGGAACACGCAGAGACAACTAGTAAATATCATAACATAAATCTTAAGTGGTTTTTACATCACAAAGAACTGGCCAAGGGGAAAAAAAAGTAACAAAAAGTCCGTATAGTTGCCAGTCCCTATAAAGAAGACTAAGATAATATAGAAAGGGGTGGGCAAATTTAGTTCGGGAGGTGTCTTGTCACTCATGTGTTTAGATTTAGTCAGTAAACTGTTAACCTCGTTCCTCTATGTTCCAGCCGTAATGCTTTTTTTTTGTTCCATTCATTATATCAGCAACATTGTGTCAGCAGCTGTGACCTGCTTGGAGTGAACTAGTAAATACTATTACAAAAATTACAAGTGTGTTTAGATTTAGTCATTAAAGTGTTACCTGTTCCTCATTTCCAGCTGTAATGTTTTGTGTTTCATTCATTACGTCAGCAACATTGTGTCTGGAGCCGTGACGTGCTTGGGTGAGGCGAGGACAGGTGCACCAGCGCCGAGCCCCACAAGTGTGTGTGTCATGCTTCAAAGGTGTGTGCATACAATCATCATATTTTTGTTTCGGTATCCATGCTGGTTCCTGTGGTGAGGTATTGGTATGTGTTGCATGAAATAAGTATACTCAAAACGAAACCCTAAGAGTGATTAGTTCGTGATCAATAAACTCTTAAGGATTAAGTTAAATGTACTTGATGCATGAAATATATGTAACCTATACTCAGAACGAAAAGCTGAATCGTAAGTGATAAATTCGTGATCAATATACTCGTCAGGGTCACGTTGGGTGATCTAACAACCCTGAAATTGGGGGGCGTTTAGCGAACAACTTTCAGGGTTGTTAAGTCATTACTTTTAAATAGTTTTGTAAACAAGCATGCTCAGAGAGGCCTTGAGGTGACGTGCTGTGCTATTTCATTCCAAGTACAGCACCACAGCATAACAACAACACTGCTGTGCTGGCGTCACCCCCCCCCCCCCACAAACTTGGAACAAACACTGCCATCGTCCTTGCCGTGAGGATTTACACAAACACAACTAGATTGCTTTTATGTCCTTAGCTTTTGGTGAAATTTACTTCATCGTAATTCCTATAATTTCTGTGGCTGGTCAAGGCCGCTCGGGCTCGTACCCAGCCATCGCATTATATCAAAGGTTAGCCAGAGAGATAATGCGCGAAACCCCTATGTTTCAGGTTGTCATTTTTTAGTCATCGCCGCCCTGCTGTTCTCACTTCCCTCTGCCAACACACGTGACACTCCCCCACTGCACGTCCCGCGCCCGTCCGCTGCATGGTCACAACGCACGTGCGTTAGAAGCATTGAAATATATATTTTTCTTCTAAGCTAAACACAACTATCGGAAAAGGATGTGGTCAAAGGATGTTGTTAAAGGCTTCGTCTACGTCAGTGGTTCTTAACCTTTCAGAGGCACCGAACCCTAACAAATACCTCCGCACACTGGCCGAACCCCTTAAATATGGGGGGGGTGGGGGGGAATCAATACAAAAATCGCCTCAAAATTGCTTCAAAACTATATATATATAAAAAGAAATATATATTAATAAGAATGCATTTTGATTTAATTGATGCAAAAATTAGAGAAAAATTGCCTCAAAATTAAAGTGTTATTTTGTAAAATAACTTAAATATGAAGGCAGGAAGGAAGGACTCTGAAGCAGTGGCATATACGAGTATAGGTCCTCGGAAAAGGGCGGTGGGCACAGAGGGAAATCCAGGATTGTTTTAAGACGGGGTGGGGCGAGCGAAGAGTCTCTACAGCTGGGGGTCTGAGGAGGGGGTCAGGAAATTGTTTGAAAATCAAGCATTTTTAGGGGCATTTTGAGGCCTCAGGAGGGATATTTTGAACTAATATTATTATTCAATGGCAAAACGGGGCCGTGCCCCCCCCCCCCCCCCCCCTTATATGCATACGCCACTGCTCGGAAGTGAGAGAGGCGGGCGACCACACGTACTTCTATACGCCCACACATGACTCCCTCCACCGCGCTGCTTAAATTTACGTTAATTTCGCGATAGTTTACTCTGGTGAATAATCTGGAATTACAACAATAGCCAAATTGCAATGTTTTTCGAAGGGCCTTCGCCGAACCCCTGAGACTGGCTCACCGAACCCCTGGGGTTCGATCGAACCCAGGTTAAGAACCACTGGTCTACGTGCTATCTGTCCACACACTAAAACTTTAGGAAAAGTAGTTTCTTTAGATTATATATATATATATATATATATATATATATATATATATATATATATATTATATATATATATATATATATATATATATATTATTAAATATATATATATATAATATAATATATAAATATATATATATATATATATATATATATATATATATATATATAATATAAATATAAAATATATAAATATATATATAAATATATATAATATAATATAAAATATATATATATAAAAATATATATATAAAAAAATAATAAAAAATATAATATTTATATAATATATATATATATATATATAAATATATATATAAATATATATAATAAATAAATATAAATAAATATAAATAAATAAATATATATATATATATATATATATATATATATATATATATATATATATATATATATATATATATATATATATATATAAACACTTGTTCCCAAGCTATGTTACGTATCGGAAATAGTGACAGCCTCAAAGGATAATTACTCGAATCACACGGACAAATACTGTCTTTATACATAAACATATTCCTTCTTCAAGTGAGGCTACAAATAGTGATTGTGGCAACAGTCTGGATGAAGAACTGGATTCCCATTCAAAGCGGATGAAGATGTCCGATAACTGACTAATTGGTTCATGGAAATCTAAGTTCACCTTGGCTTTGAGTTTATCTTGAATTTATCGTGAAAAGTTTTTACCTCGTTGTTCGCCATGCAAGGCCACTGCTTTGTCACTACCCTATACTTTGACAAATAGACGAGCACATGTTCTGTTTGATGGAGTTTGAGGTTGCTGGGTAGGTTAGTAGGGTAGTTAGGTTGTTAGGTTGTAGCAGCGTGGTTAGGAGGAAGCTGTCCCGGTGTGGTATAAGTCAGTCATAGTTATAGTCAGGTTCTTATCTAGCTCCCTCTTACATAGTGGAGTCTGTATGTTACTTATGTGTTTGTGGAAGTAGCTGAACAGTTATGCTCTTTTTCTTGACACTAACACTGGAGACTGGTGGAGTTGGGCACAATTCCTTAATTACCTTGTTTCTTCTGTACATACAGTACGTATGCTTTCTATGTACAGCAATGTCTATATTGCCCACATGTATATATTATTTTTCTATTTGCTTTGGTACTTAAGTTCACTCCCTCATGTCTGTATGTCATGTTATTGTTTGTTTTTTCCTGTATGCCTTCGGGTGAAAAAAAAAAAAATTATTATTAAGTTATTGTTACTAGCTACATACTTTATCTGCGTTATACGTTTTCTTCTGATTCTGTGGCGTGGATGGCCTTGTGTCTTATGATATATCTCTCTCAAGACCTTCTCATGTAACTACAGATAAAAACATGTATCCTTCCATCCTACTTGGACTATAGCTCAAACTCTCCTGATATCAAGACTTTTTGCTTCACTTAGAGTGTCTTGAAGTTATATTACGTGCAGTGGCGTACCGAGGGGGGGGGGGGCATGTGGCCATGCCCCCCCCCCTTTTGCAAAGAATAAATTAATAAATAAATATATATATATATATATATTGGACCCCCCCTTTCCAATTTACTGGGTACGCCTCTGATTACGTGCGTGGTGATCCTTCTTTGTGGGTTTTCCAGTGTTGTTAAGGAAGTGGTGCACATGATACGCCCGGAACTGGGAGTGGTAATGTGTCGGGTGATAATGCATGACACTGAGATAAGAGATACAGTGCATATCTCTTCATCTGACGGATATGAGGGTAAACTCTATCCAGTGTTTGTATTTATGTATTGTTTTCTTTACATGGGCATTACATGTAGCACAATTTTTCTACATAGTTACCATTTGGCCTTAAATATATGTATCGTATTTGTCATCATAATGTGTAAATCTGATTTGATGAAATTCGTTACCATTACATGCCATGCTTTTGTTTTGTGCTCCTTAGTAAAGTTCTATTAAGCATCTCCAGACCAGTGTGCAGTCTTTTTTTTAGGGGGATGGGTGATGGATGGATCAGTCATATTGTGCCATCCTCGAAAGATAAGCCTTGACTGTTGGTTGAAGTATTAGTTATTAATCATGACTGTAAACAATATCGGATCAAGGCTACTCCCCTGTGGAATGCCCTTTCTCACTATTCGGTGTCTTAATCAGGTGTGTATATAGTACGTATACTTTCTATGTACAGCAGTGTCTATATTGCCCACATGTATATATTATCTTTTTATTTGCTTTGGTACTTAAGTTCACTCCCTCGTGTCTGTATGTCATGTTATTGTGTGTGGGTTTTTTTTCCCTGTATGCCTTCGGGTGAAAATAAAATTATTATTATTATTACTAAGTTATTGTTGCTAGCTACATACTTTATCTGCGTTATACCTTTAAGAAATAATCTGATCCGCTATTCTATCAGGAAACAGGATAAGTCTTCAGTAAAAAGGCACGGACGAAATACGGTAAGTCCTCGCCGCTGCGCACCTGTCCTCTCTGTCACTCTTGGTTGTGTTGGAAGCAGACATTACTGGGATAAGGCAAGGCAGGGCGGGGCGGGGCGGGGCGGGGCAGGGCAGCATCCCACTCTGCCTGGAGCCCTAAGTAGGTGCAATCATTGACGCTCCTAACATACCTGCTCAACCGGCAGTTTCACTTTCAATTAGTACGCAAAACGAGTCCAATATCATATTCGTTACAATCTTAAACCCATAAGCGGGAAAACAAAAAAAATTAGCATCAATGATAAGTTAAAAAATCGAAATGTCAATGTTTATCTTTATAACGTTTGAGCCTGTAGCGCCTGTAGGTTTTTTTATTTCTTTGAGGCCTCAGATGGTTGGCTCAGCAGGTTCTCATTTAGGATTTGAGATAGTTGGCAACGTCCGTGGTGGAGCAAGCATGGTTTTTATCGTGACACCTGAGATGATAAGAGGCTCATGCCCCCCCTTCCCACCCCTACCCAGATGCACTCGTCATCGAAGGTAGGGTTGATTGACAGCATGTAGGTAGTCTTCAGCCACTCGACGATTGCTGAGTTGCTACCGGCGGGGCTTGAACTCAGGACCTCTCATTCACCACATCCAGACGCTAACCACTCAGCCACCACTTCCCCATGAATGTATAAAAAAAATTTACTCGCACGCTCTCTCTCTCTCTCTTTTGTACTGACAGCTAGGGTAGGATGGGCTTTCCGGTCCGTCCCTCCCATCACAGTCAAGACAGTTAACAACACAGCAACCCGCCGCCACCACCACCACCATGGTATTAACACAAAGAACAGAAGTGTACCGCCAGCCAACCATTAGTCCCAGGTCCTTCTTGGGGTTATGGCAGCACATTTGTGGGTGCTACATGGTGCTGACTGCCTCAAGGGGTGTAGGCCTAGCGCGGTGTGCTGCCGTGTGCCTACAATGACAGTCACTACCCTCACACATCGTCTATTGATTTTTTAACACGAGCACCACACAAGGTCACCGTCAGGTTAATACTGGCGCGGAACTCGAAGTGGAAACACACAGCGCTCGAACTAGAGTTGCCTTACACGCGTTCAGACGACCCTCTACTACGAGATACAGAACACGAATCATTGAAGTCTACAAGGAAGCGTGCATTGCTTGGGGCCACAACACTCACACAGCGTTCACATCTCCTGCCACACCACAACACTTACCCTTCTCGTCATCCACCACGTCGCTCTTCACTAACACAACACATAATAACAAAAGACTTAAAGTTCCAAGGTAAGTCATAGTAAAAAAAAATATTTAAGTAAAGGCTATACAATTAGCACGGAACAACCCACACACGTCCACCCTCTTCCATGGTTGCCGATACACTGTTGTGTTGGCCCGCCGCTGCCTCACGTGATGCTCGCATCAGTTTTCGAAAAGGTCTTCCAATGAATGTAAACATTGGCTAATCTGATGGACTCTGGCGTCGCTATTTGACGAATATAATACTAAATAATATAAACATTATATAATTAACAACTACCAATCTCATATGATGATGAAACAGACAGAGGAGTGCAAAACATGTGAAGTAGAGGGCAACGTACTGGAACATCACATATGCCATCCTTGCTCGAAGGTCACGGAAAAGCAGTGATTGATTTTTGCTATAAGATGATTTCTTTAATGTTGTAGAATCAAATGGAGGTCGAGTAGGTTATTCATATTCAATATAATTATTAATAAGTAAAACTTTAGTGCAATATGAATTGTTTTAGGATTATATGAATTAGGATATTCTTATGGGACATTTGAGCATATCAAAATACTAATTTGTGTGTGTGTGTGTGTGTGTGTGTGTGTGTTTATAGTGCTAGTCATTGATTCAATGAGTTGTACTTATCATTAAGCAGATTATAGTGCTTCTCCACAGGATCCTCAGCAATGTAATATTACTAATACAGCAAGCTCGTGTTATTGGCCTAATCATTAATGAGATTGTGTGCACAGTGTAGATTCAGAGTTGTACACTGTGGTTATGGTACACGTTACTACACTGTACGGAGACGAATTGTGTGATGACCCAAGCAGCACTAGTGTGTGAAGGACATTTACAAGGCGTAAAATAAGTGGAGATCTAAACAGCTTTGTAAGATTTCTTAGTTTCTTATCACTATGAATGATGCCTAAATCACTGATATGATACGACAGGTATTTAATTAGTGGTCTGACTGTGTGTGTGTGTGTGTGTGTGTATGTGTGAAATATCCGAAGGGTTCGCCCTTGTTAGTGTTGTAGCTTGTAGTACAGTACCCAGTGAGGACCATTGGGCCAGCCATCAGATCATATTGACCGCTTGTGCTACCATCAAAACCCCTCAATGCAAAGGCAGCGGCCTCTTTGGAAACAATTCGTAAGTGATAAGCTTCCCACTTGCCACTTGCTGAACCCTGGCATACGATATTGACCTGAGGACGAGGTGTGCGGCAGCCCTCCTTCCCACCCAGGGGCCAGGGACAGCGGCGGAGGTTGGGGACTAGGCCCACTGGGGGCACCTCGGCGGGGTAATTGACGGCCGGAAACTGGGACAAAGCTCCACCTGTCACCTAATTCACAACATTTTGAGACACGTTGATGGGCTGTCTGCTGCAGGGAACTATCTGCAGCTTTGACGAGGCAGCTGACATTGGCAAAGTGTAAGTAATGCGGCGAGGGTGCCCAGTAAGCCGGGACGGGAGGTCAATGTCGAGGGTGGTGAGGGAGAGGCGGCCACCGGCGGTACCTGGCACCCATAACAGCTGATCTTGCCACCTCCCCCTGCTTTCACCATATTCCTCCACCCCAGCTGTTTTCTTTCAGTCTACTGATGTCTTCGAGCAGAGATCAATGAGGCACTACGTATGATCTGACAGCTGCTGGTGCTACTCTGGCACGTTAGAAGGCAGGTAAAAACTGAATATACACTGTTAGGCAACGTCAGGTTTTTACCCTCCATCCCTTCCCCACCAAGCCCTCTGGCGTAGATGGGGTCGGTGTGTTTCTGTTTCCACGCTATTCTTCTTTTCCTAGGAAGGCACTCAAGTGTTCACCTCCTTCAAGTTCCAATCAGTCTGCCGTGCATGAAACCTTTCCTCGTACACGCATACAAACAAGTAATCATGCGACCGCGCGTACGTATCTCAAAATCAATCATGTAAATACGCACATGCATAAATTAGCTACCATTGCGATACCGTATTATTCTAGTAATTCCTATATTCGTATAACAAAATGCGACTGATCGGGGCTAGGAATAATATACCATGCAAAAAAAAGGAGCTTGTTCATCACACCTTTTTATAGAAAGAAAAAGCTCAAACGGACAATCCAGTTAATATTGAGGAGTTTTGATACTTCTTTATAAAGAATAATTTATGAATATGAATTTTTGACTTCCTTGTAACAAACGTGGGTGTGCAAAATAATATAGCTGGTGATGCACTCGCAAGGAAGGAGACAAAGAAGAAAAACGTGTAGCCTAAAGTCTAAATCTCGTGAAGCCTGGGCTGGAGATATCGAAAAACCTTTCAGGGCGTGCGAGAGAAACGTTTGCGTGAACGTTTGTGTGTATGTATGTTCTGTAACAACAATAACATCGGTAACAACAATAACAATGTACTGTCGTAGCATAACAAAGACCAGTTACAGGGTGCAGACATTTACCAGTATTGTTTTAGTTAGTCATCACTTTTTTAAGAGAATATATGATCCCGAACTATAGAAAACGTTTCTACAAGGGTAGACAATAACATTGCCATGTGCTTGAAATAGACGCTCCACACAGACGCAAAGATGAGACGATCTATGTGAAGAGACTGAAGACGACCACAATCTCCCCATCCACAAGAAACACTGCAGTGAGTGTGACAGGATGGGTTGGCAGGAGTCTAGAGTGCTACAACCGTACACCAAGAAGACTTATGTTGCTTCTTCCGCATGCCAATCCCATAGAAAAATAGCTCCTGGCATATTCACCCCGACCTGCACTTAACACACACACCTGCACTTAACACACACACCTGCACTTAACAAACACACCTGCCCTCAACACACACACTGCACTTAACACACACACACCTGCACTTAACACACACACCTGCCCTCAACACACACACTTGCCTTCAACACACACACCTGCACTTAACAAACACACCTGCACTTAACACACACCCCTGCACTGAACACACACACCTGCACTTAACACACACCTGCACTTAACACACACACCTGCACTTAACACACACCCATGCACTTAACACACACACCTGCACTTAACAAACACACCTGCACTTAACACACATACCTGCACTTAACACACATACCTGCACTTAACACCCCCCCTGCACTTAACACCCCCCCTGCACTTAACACACACCCCTGCACTTAACACACACACACCTGCACTTAACATACACACCTGCCCTCAACACACACACTTGCCCTCAACACACACACCTGCACTTAACACACACACCTGCACTTAACACACACACCTGTACTTAACACACATACCTGTACTTAACACACACACCTGCACTTAGCACACATACCTGCACTTAACACACACACCTGCACTTAACACACACACCTGCACTTAACACACACTGCACTTAACACACACACCTGCACTTAACACACACACCTGCAATAACGCACACCTGCACTTAACACACACATCTGCAATCACACACAACCTGCCCTCAACACACACACCTGCACTTAACACACACACCTGCCCTCAACACACACCTGCACTTAACACACACCCCTGCACTTAACACACACTGCACTAACACACACACTGCACTTAACACACACACCTGCACTTAACACACACACCTGCCCTCAACACACACACCTGCACTTAACACACACACCTGCCCTCAACACACACACCTGCCCTCAACACACACACCTGCACTTAACACACACACTTGCCTCAACACACACACCTGCCCTCAACACAACACGCCTGCATAACCACACACCTGCACTTAATACACACCTGCCCTCAACACACACACCTGCACTTAACACATACACCTCAAAAACACACCTGTACTTAACACACACACCGCCTTAACACACACACACTGCATAACGCACACCTGCACTTAACACACACATCTGCAATCACACACACACCTGCACTTAACACACACACCTGCCTCAACACACACCTGCACTTAACACACACCCCTGCACTTAACACACACACCTGCACTTAACACACACACCTGCACTTAACACACACACCTGCACTTAACACACACCCTGCCCTCTACACACACACCTGCACTTAACACACACACCTGCCCTCAACACACACACCTGCCCTCAACACACACACCTGCACTTAACACACACACCTGCCCTCAACACACACACCTGCCCTCAACAAACACACCTGCAATAACACACACACTTGCACTTAACACACACACCTGCCCTCAACAAACACACCTGCAATAACACACACACCTGCACTTAATACACACACCTGCCCTCAACACACACACCTGCACTTAACACATACACCTGCAATAAAACACACCTGCACTTAACACACACACCTGCAATAACACACACACCTGCCCTCTACACACACACCTGCACTTAACACACACACCTGCCCTCAACACACACACCTGCCCTCAACAAACACACCTGCAATAACACACACACTTGCACTTAACACACACACCTGCCCTCAACACACACACTTGCCCTATTCTACTTATAACACACATACATTGTTCTATCGTAAGGAGCTAATAAGTGTGGTGTTAATGGCACGGCGACGAGCTTCATGCGAGCGCCGAGCTGTAGGCCTATTATTTCTCTGCTCTGTCCCAAACACTATATACTTGAGGGTGTTCACAAGACAGAGAGGTATTTAAAGGCGTTCGTTAATAACCGGAACAAATCTAAATACAGGTCAATAAAAATGTCAATATAAAAAACAACAATCAGCCACAACAAAAACGATAACAGCAGCAACAGCATCAGCAATAACAATAATGAATATTTGGAGCCGGTGTTGCATAAAATAGGTAACGCCACGAAATAAGTAGTGCCTTACCTCACACCCCCTCGTTAACAGATTTGTCAACTCTTCCTTTGTCTATTTCACCTGAGACACTAAAACACTTTCATTAGTTTTGGTCTGTGTGAGTGAGGGCGTCAGCTGATGGTTGTGACAGTTTTATACGGCAATCTCTTCTCTCCTGTCTCCTCCAGTACCTCCAGCAACCACAGTACCACACACTTCCTGGTTAGTCACTTATAAAGGAGTATTTTGTGGTAAATAATTAAAGAACGGCGGGTGTGACTGTGTGAGGTAAGGCGCTACTTATTTGGAGGCGTTACCTATTTTATGATACACCGGCGACAAGGTCCTTATAGCCACCCAAATCTTCCACCCACTGACCTACCGACGACCTGCCCCACTACAGTTCGGCCGAGATAGCAAATCGATGCTTTAAAGAACAAATCCAGTCCCATTCTTACAGTCCATCGAGCACTAAAGACTCGTCACTTATCATCACTCACTTGTGCTAAAAGTGATGTATAATCAACACTCGTACACTGCTAGGGTTCCAACACAGCGGGAAGGCGGCCTGCTTTACACCTTTTTACTCTCAAATTAAAACAACTGAACTTCAAATTAACACAACTGAACTTAAAATTAAAACAACTAAACTTCAAATTAATACAACTGAACTTCAAATTAAAACAAGTGAATCTCAAATTAAAACAACTGAAGTTTAAATTGAAACAACTGAAGTTTAAATTTAAACAACTGAAGTATAAATAAAAACAACTGAAGTTTAAATAAAAACAACTGAAGTTTATATTAAAACAACTGAAGTTTAAAATAAAATAACTGAGCTTCAAATTAGAATAATTGAATTTCAAATTAAAAGAAAAAATGTATCAATTATATTTTGAAATTCATTGGTTTTATTTTAAAGTTCTGTTGTTCTAATTTGAGAGTGAAAAGGTGTATTATGAGAACCCCCACAAAAATAACATATTTCTTCCTGCAAACTTTTTCTTATCTTTACCAGAGTGCTGCTAGCAAAGGGAAGAGAGGGAAAAAAATATTTCTTTCTTATATATATATATATATATATATATATATATATATATATATATATATATATATATATATATATATATATATATACAATTATATATATATATATATATATATATATATATATATATATATATATATATAAATATATATATAATATATGAATATATATATATATTATATATATATATATATATATAATGATATATATATGAGATATATAATATATATATATATATATATATATATATATATATATATATATATATATATATATATATATATATATAATATATATATATACATATATATATATATAATTATATATATATATATATATATATATATATATATATATATATATATATATATATATATATATATATATAATATTATATATATATATTTGGTCTTATTTATGATCTTATATTATTATTATTTTTTTCTTTCATATTTCTTAATTTTTTATATATTTATATTTTTTATATTTTTATATTTTTAATTTTTATATTTTTTATATTTTTTATTTTTCACATTTTTTTATTTTTTATTTTGTGATTTTTTTATATATATTTTTTTTTTTTTTATTTTGTGATTTTTATATTGTTATTATTATTAGTTTTTTCTTCGATTTTTTATTTTTTTAAATTTTTTAAATGTTATATTTTGATTTTTTTTTTTTTTTTTTTTTTTATTTAAATTTTTTTTTATAATATTTTTCGATTTTTTATATTTAGATTTTTTATATTTCTTTATATTTTTATATTTTTAAATTTTTTACATTTTTCATACTGTATTTTTATTTTTATATATATAATATATATATATATATATATATATATATATATATATATATATATATATATATATATATATATATATATATATATATATATATATTTTTATTTTTTATTTTTTATTTTTTATATATTTTTAGTTTTATATATTTTTTTATTTTTTTTATTTTTTTATTATATATATATATATATACTAGCTGCAAAGCCGCCCTCCGGGCGGACTTTTTGGCTAGCTCCTGCGCAGGGCTATTGGTGGGCTTTCGGCCCACCAAACACAGACTCTCCAGATAGCCCCTTCTAACTTTTCTGAAATCATGGATGTAGAAATGTATGTAATTAACGCCAACCCATTCACATCACCCCCAACCCATTCACTCACCCATTACTCATCACCCCCCATCTATTCCCTCACCCATCATCCATCACCCCCCACCCATTCACTCACCCATCACCCCACACCCATTACCCATCACCCCACCCATTCACTCACCCATTACCCATCACCCTACATCAAGGTTTCCTCAATTCCAATGATCTGAAACTCAAGAAATGCCAGTGGTCGCTGGCAGTTCTAACTCAAAGGTTGGTCTACTGTGTTTTGGCTCCGCGACTAATATTTTTCATAAATTAATTTCGCGATAAACATTGATGCACCGCATCTGAATACCAAAAAATATAGTTCTTCTGTTGTTCTACTAATTATATAGATGACATGCATTACGATGGAACGTTCTATAATAGCAATTTAATGCAAATTACTCGCCTCGAGTAGCAAAGCTTAATATATTTTTTACATGTATATTGTGGCATGTAAAATTTGGGCGATGTTCACACTGTTTTCTAAGACAGTACTGCTGCGTCTGGCAAACGCTTGTCAAAATACAATAAGCAATGCCTTTGAAAAACGAAGAATAAAGAATGCCGAAATCGGCTTGTTGCTGCGACAATGTAAGTTATAATTGTGGAGGCGACACGCCGCGGCGGGGAGTGGTGGGCGGGGAGATTGTGGCGGGGAGATTGAATCAAAACATTGCTACTTCACGCGTCGACTCATTGCACTTCCAGGCTTTCTATCTGATTGATACACAATAATAACAGGAAAATATGACTGCCTAGGTATAGATAACTTCTAAACATACGTTATTGACTATATAATATCATAGAGTAACATTTACCTCGCCTCCTCAACTATAACCTACGTGGTTATTTGGTTATATACAATGTTTTACAGAATCAGGCTTCTATACAATATACATATAGAAGAAAATCGTTCTTAATATTATACTTGTGTGTTTTAAGTGCAGTGGAATAAGCCCATATTTTTCTTTCAAGTTGACCAACTTTTCACCAAATTGTGAGTTAAAACTGCCAGCGAGCACTGGCATTTCGGAGTTGCAGTTCTCTCTAATTCTCGCAACCCACTTTTTTTTCCACAATTATTGCTAATAGGCTGCTAAAAAAAAAGAAAAAAAGTGATCGGATCATCTCACAAGTGGGCTTAAGGCTTTCCCCTGGTCAACCTGGTTCCAAAAATGTGGTATATGATGGGATTCCGCCACGGGGGGCGGAACCTATACCACACACACACACACACACACACACACAGACACACACACACACAGACACACAGACACACACACACACACTTTCGCTTATATATATATACTAGCCGCAAAGCCGCCCTCCGGGCGGACTTTTTGGCTAGCTCCTGCGGAGGGCTATTGGTGGTGGGCCTTCGGCCCACCACCTGTGTTTGGTGGGCCTTCGGCCCACCAAACACGGACTCTCCAGATAGCCCCTTCTAACTTTCCTGAAATCATGGATGTAGAAATGTATGTATTACCCCCACCCATTCACTCACCCATTACCCATCACCCCCCACCCATTCACTCACCCATTACCCATCACCCCCCACCCATTCACTCACCCATTACCCATCACCACACACCCATTCACTCACCCATTACCCATCACCCCCCACCTATTCCCTCACCCATCACCCATCACCCCCAACCCATCACCCCCCACCCATTCACTCACCCATCACCCCACACCCATTACCCATCACCCCACCCATTCACTCACCCATTACCCATCACCCTACATCAAGGTTTCCTCAATTCTCGCAACCCACTTTTTTTTTTCACAATTATCGCTAATAGGCTGCTAAAAAAAAGAAAAAGTGATCGGATCATCTCATAATTGGGCTTAAAACCTTCCCCTGGTCAACCCGGTTCCAAAAATGTGCCATATGAGGTGATTGCGCCACGGGGGGCGGAACCTATACCAGACACACACACACACACACACACACACACACACACATACACACACACACACACACACACAGACAGACAGACAGACACACTTTCGCTTATATTTACCATTACCCATCACCCCCC
>JACEEZ010001085.1:307500-320000 GCA_016584305.1 Chionoecetes opilio | reverse complement strand
GGGGTGGGGGGTGATGGGTTGGGGGTGATGGGTGATGGGTGGGGAATAGGTGGGGGTGATGGGTAATGGTGAGTGAATGGGTGTGCGGTGATGGGTAATGGGTGAGTGAATGGGTGGGGGGTGATGGGTAATGGGTGAGTGAATGGGTGTGTGGTGATGGGTAATGGGTGAGTGAATGGGTGGGGGTGATGGGTAATGGGTGAGTGAATGGGTGTGTGGTGATGGGTAATGGGTGAGTGAATGGGTGGGGGGTGAGTGAATGGGTGGGGGGTGATGGGTAATGGGTGAGTGAATGGGTGTATGGTGATGGGTAATGGGTGAGTGAATGGGTGGGGGGTGATGGGTAATGGGTGAGTGAATGGGTGTGTGGTGATGGGTAATGGGTGAGTGAATGGGTGGGGGGTGATGGGTAATGGGTGAGTGAATGGGTGGGGGGTGATGGGTAATGGGTGAGTGAATGGGTGTGTGGTGATGGGTAATGGGTGAGTGAATGGGTGGGGGGTGATGGGTAATGGGTGAATGAATGGGTGGGGGGTGATGGGTAATGGGTGAGTGAATGGGTGGGGGGTGATGGGTAATGGGTGAGTGAATGGGTGGGGGGTGATGGGTAATGGGTGAGTGAATGGGTGTGTGTGTGATGGGTAATGGGTGAGTGAATGGGTGGGGGGTGATGGGTAATGGGTGAGTGAATGGGTGGGGGGTGATGGGTAATGGGTGAGTGAATGGGTGTGTGGTGATGGGTAATGGGTGAGTGAATGGGTGTGTGGTGATGGGTAATGGGTGAGTGAATGGGTGTGTGGTGATGGGTAATGGGTGAGTGAATGGGTGGGGGGTGATGGGTAATGGGTGAGTGAATAGGTGGGGGGTGATGGGTAATGGGTGAGTGAATGGGTGGGGGGAATACATACATTTCTACATCCATGATTTCAGGAAAGTTAGAAGGGGTTATCTGGAGAGTCCATGTTTGGTGGGCCGAAGGCCCACCAAACACAGGTGGTGGGCCGAAGGCCCACCAATAGCCCTCCGCAGGAGCTAGCCAAAAAGTCCGCCCGGAGGGCGGCTTTGCGGCTAGTATATATATATATTGGCCCCCCCCTTTTCAATTTTCTGGGTACGCCACTGCTCACAATGCACCGAGTCAAACGCCTTTTTGTCATTTGAGATCATCATAGGCTACAAGCATCCCCTGTCGAAACTCACGTCGGCGTTCCACCATGACACGAAGCAAATTCTTTTCTCTTTGGACAACACTAAATATTTCGCATCCTAATTTCAACTTACGTAAATAGTTTAGTTTTCCCGTCAAAGAAGTTTTCGTGACTGTAAAAACAGCTTCACTCGAATATCCCTGATATAAGTTAGTGTTCATTGTCATACCAAACAGTATTGTAATATTTTCCCCTTCATTGTACTTGGGTCTCTATTTTAAATGCATATCTCAATTCCTTCTTTATATGGTAAACTATGTCGGGGTGCGTTGTCTGTGTGTCAAGGATGCACAGCACGAGCTTCAACAGGCGTACTGAGATAAGGACGAGAGAAACTTAATAATGGTGTTAAATTTATATCAGTAACGTACACATTGAGATGGCTTGTACTTTCTGTGAAGTATTAGTGTGCGTGTGTGTCTTATTCACCTATGGTCTTGTCCACGCGAGCTGCTC
Organism: Chionoecetes opilio; assembly: GCA_016584305.1. Lineage (NCBI taxonomy): Eukaryota > Metazoa > Arthropoda > Malacostraca > Decapoda > Majidae > Chionoecetes > Chionoecetes opilio. Next base: position 318,336 of record JACEEZ010001085.1, on the reverse strand, counting down.
GCGATCGTCAGTCGGTGTGTGTGTGTGTGTGTGTGTGTGTGTGTGTGTGTGTGTGTGTGTGATGTCATTGCTTTGTCTCAGCATTTCGAAGGAGGCCAGTGAGTGGACTGAGATAAATTATATGCTACTATCTTGGGTTAACTTATTGAAGAAGAAACACGAACACCGCCGTAAGCATATGTCAAAACAAAGCATATTAGCGAAATGAGGCATAATACTTATTCCTCAGAAATGGCTGCACTTCTACTCGGTGAAAGACATTTTTGTATCATGGCAAATTTTGAAGAAAAAAACTTGTCAAACACTTAGACACACACACACACACACACACACACACACACACACACACACACACACACACACACACTCTGTTCTCCGTGGTGTAGGGGAAGCACGCTCGGTTCACAACCGAGAAGTCCCGGGTTCGATCCCCGGGCGGAGCGGAAACAGATGGGTTGTTTCCTTAAAAACCCGAGCCCCTGTCCACCCAGCAGTCAATGGGTACCGGGTATTAGCCGGGGTTTGTGACCTGCTCTCCGGGGTGCTGGCTTCGGCCAACACAAAGCACTAAGGATGAATGATAAAAATGTTGATATGGAGACGGGGCCACACGAGCATTGCTCTGGCCCTGTAAAATACAACTAGATGAATACACACACACACATACAACACACACACACACACACAAACACACAACACACACACAGTCACACACACACACACACCACACACACACATATAGTACACTCACCGCCCTCGTCCGTCATAACAGCCACAGTGGAGGTGGGTCCCACGCCCTCCGGGTTGACCACTTGCAGGGACACCAGGTACTGCGTGTAGGTCCTTAGGCCGGTGACCCTGTGACTCTGAAACACCAAGCGAAGGGTGAGTGTGGGTAGGGGCGTGCCAGGCGACCCTCACTCCCCTCCCTCAGCAGCCACCTTGGTGCGACGCCTCTGCTCCAAGTAGCTGAAGGCAATAAGGACAGGGCAATAAGGCAATAAGGACAATATCAGGGACTCGTCTAGCACACTGAACGCACTGACGCCACTTGGAGCAATGCATGAACTGTAAAACAAACACATTTGGAATGGGCAAAGGGAGTCATACCCTTCCGCATGTACTTGATTTACCGAGGCCACCAAGCGTCCACACCAGATACACCGTCTGAGTTTTGGTTATGTGAGCTGCCGCCTAGCCTGCATGACTACTTATTCCTACACGTGATGCTTACTCAGCTACATGCTATACTACACATGTCATGCACTAGGCGTGAATATAACTCATTAACCTATAGGGTGTGTGCATTATTCTAGATATTAGCCTCATGCTTCATCATGGCATGCACTGAGGTGGATATTAAGGTTGAAAAGAAACACAAGTTAAACTTAAATAATCTGAAAGAAGAATTCACAATATCTTCAAGACAGAGTAACTCAATGGTAGAAAAGAAGGAAGTGTTGGGTCAGCCTTAGCACTGCACAGAAAACGTGTCCAAGACACGTTTCAGAAAACGGATCTTTTCATTGCAAGACTGTAGTAGAATACTGTAACCAGGCAACTACGTATTTGTAGTGAACAAATTATGTTATCAAACATATTACGATGAACTCTTTCCACAGAGAGAGAGACAGAGAGAGAGAGAGAGAGAGAGAGAGAGAGAGAGAGAGAGAGAGAGAGAGAGAGAGAGAGAGAGAGAGAGAGAGAGAGAGAGAGAGAGAGAGAGAGAGAGAGAGAGAGAGAGAGAGAGAGAGAGAGAGAGCCAAGTTAACTTTGTACAGCATGATTGCACAGCAATTATTGTAATCCGAAATTTTCCTGCCTCCTCTCCAACCCAGACAAAGCAGCTCAAAACATTCATTATGACGTAGCATTAGTTTTACTGCATTAACGACAAAGAGCCGATATCGTTTACGTAGAGTTCAATTTGTTAGACCGATATGTTCCACTGCTTGTTCATTTTTCATTATATTTTATTGTACAAGAATTTCTAGCAGGTTGTGAACTTGTGATTTATAATAATATATATATATTTTTTGTGGAGAAAGATCAGATCCCCGGTGGTGGGGGGCGGAGATCCCGTGCCGCCAAACCCGGAGCCAGACTCAGGGGAGGGGGGCAGTGTGCCGCCTCCCCTTCTTTCCGCTGGCTGGAGGTTGTATGTAACCCGCCACGAAATAACAAAACCGGTTCAGTTGAGTTCAAAGTCGAATTAATAAAAGAATTGGCGTGGAAAACTGTATTCCAAGCCATCTGCTACATATATAACGAGGCAGCGACACACAAAAGAGCCGGTGGGCGGGGCGGGGCGAGGAGAGGCGGGGCGGGGCGGGCTGCAAGGCAAGTGTGGGTTAGTCTGAGGTTAGTTTATAAACAGCCACAATGATTAATTAGTCAAGGATAATCACATGCCATTACTAATATAATGATGTCTCTTCTGATTAGTGAGTTATTAACATTCATGGAAAACATGGATTTGCCTTGTTTACAGCGGCAAGTCTGCGGCGTGTATAAACAACCCTGAATATTAACCCAATTAATGTACATATAAATGAGGCTGATTTAGACACCCATGGCCGTATATCTCCCTCCCCCTACCCACAGTCATGGCCACACAGTCAGCCTCTCCCATGCATACACACTCCCAGGCAAACCTACGTAATCTTCTTCGATATTACTCCGCCTAAATATCTATCAACCCACACTTGCACATATACACAAACACGCACACACCCAGTCACACCCTTTCCAAACACACACACACACACACACACAGCCAGTCACACCCTCTCCACACACGCACATACCCAGTCACACCCTCTCTCTCCACACACACACACACACACACACACACACACACACACACACACACACACACATATACACACACACAGTCACACCCTCTCCCCCCACACACACAGTCACACCCTCTCCAACCCCCTCCACACACACAACCAGTCACACCCTCTCCACACGCACACACCCAGTCACACCCTCTCCAAACACACACACAACCAGTCACACCCTCTCCCCCCCCACACACAGTCACACCCTCTCCCCCCCCCCACACAACCAGTCACACCCTCTCTCCACACACACACACACACAGTCACACCCTCTCCCCCCCCACACAACCAGTCACACCCTCTCTCTCTACACACACACACACACACACACACACAGTCACACCCTCTCCACACACACACACACACACACGGAAGCGTTGTAGTTATGTTCCACCCCAGGGGATCGTTGAGGGGGTAAGGGGGGGGGGGTGCCATGCCAACAGATTAATTATAGGACCTTTTGGCCACGGACGTTTTGGTTACGGCAAAAACTAACCTAATCTCACTAATCCCAGGTCTCTAAAAAACCTAACCTGACCTGACCTGACCTAACCTAACCCCACGTCCCTGGACACTCACGGTCACGCTGGGATCCTTGAGGATGACCTTCTTCACATCGTCACTCCGCGGGTTCGGTATGTCCCGCGGTTTGAGTGTTATGTGGTAGCCCAGGAACTCCCCGTGTATCGTGGAGTGGTTGGGCGCCTTCCAGTGGAGCTCCAGGCTGGTGGACGAGGCGTTGTGGGCCGCCGTGAAGATCGGTTTCCCTTCAGGTACTGTAAAAAACATAGGCGACTTTAGGATAATGACGGAAAGTCGATAATTATAATCAAAGACTTCATCATCATTCTTTGACATGTGTACAGTCTGGGTCTTTGTGTGTTCGAGTATACAAGTATCTATTTAGTTGTAGTTTAAAAGATTTGAGTCAACCGCGTATTGTTTTGTCTCCAGATAATATATTTATATCCACTTAATTTTCACAATGATGGATGTTCCTTACATACACAACCTCGGCATCCAATCCATTATGAACGCCGATAGCTCTACTTGGGAAGTAAAATTTCTGGACACTGTTTGAACATTTAGTCCTTTTGAATTTGTATGTAGGTATTCGTCAAGATTAACCCCTTCACACCTAGATTTTTCCTTTGCTATAAAAAAAATGTATGTTATCGAGCCATAGAATTACAAATAGTAACTGAATACACCTAATTAGTTAGTCGATAAGGATGCTAAACAGGCCATATCTATAAAATATTGCTTATATTAACTAAAAATCGCCTAATGGTAGCCAAATAACAATGAAAATTACACTCTGGGACTCAAGGGGTTAATATACATACTATCTATACTATTAAAAGTCTATTGACCTTGGGCATTCGTGGCCTCTTGTTCTTCGAGTATCTATTATCAGATTTTTTTTTCTGTCCACATTTTCTTGGCTTGCTACTATATACTTTAGACATCATGATCAAAAACCCTTTTATCTCTTATTTTTTCCTCCACTGTTTAATGTGTGTGTGTGTGTGTGTGTGTGTGTGTGTGTGTGTGTGTGTGTGTGTGTGTGTGTGTGTGTGTGTGTGTGTGTGTGTGTGTGTGTGTGTGTGCGCGCGTGTGTGTGTGTGTGCGTGGGGTGTGTGCGTGTGTGCGTGTGTGGTGTGTGTGTGTGTGTGTGTGTGTGTGTGTGTGTGTGTGTGTGTGTGTGTGTGTGTGTGTGTGTGTAATCCTATTTGTTATCAATGTAAGATGATACAAGGGCTTTCTCGCACGCATACAGATGAACACTGCAACAACCACAACAATTTCAGTGGCCGCTTCTATTTCAAAACACACAAGTGCTACCACGCGATACAGGAGTGACCTTCGCACCTGAAACCTTTGCGTGGGGGAGTCGCAACAGTGGTAAGGGCTGAACTAAGGGCTGCTTGTGGTTGTATAGGTGATGATGTGGGGGGCCCCGGCCACTTTCCCCCCTTGGACATTTCCCCAACTGACATTTTCCTCCCTGACAGATTCCCCCCTTGACATATTCCACTCTAGATAAACCCTGTGGACATTTTCTCCCCTGGATGCATTTGATAGCACAATGATATGATAACGAAGCATTGACCAAAACCATTGGTGTTAATAATTTAGGTAAGGTTAGGTTAGGATAGTTTTACTGATACTCTTTCTTCTGTCAAATTCGTTTTATGCTAAATAAATAAGGAGGGAAATGTCCATCGGGTAAACTGTCTAGAGGGGAATATGTCCAGGGGGGAATTTCTTAACCCCTTGAGGTCCATAACGTAATTTCCATTGTAATTTGAGTACCATTAGACGATTTTTTTAGTGAATATAAGCAATATTTTATAGATATCACCTGTTTAGTATCCTTGTCCACTAGCTAATTTGGTATATTTAGTTAGTACTTTTTCGTAATTTTATGACTAACAACAGACGACTTCATATAGCAAAGGAAAGATCTGGGCGTGAAGGGGTTAAGGTTGAAAATGTCAAGGGGGGGGAAATGTCCAGGGGGTAATGTCCTGCAATCGTCTGTGGGTGGATGAGTGTATACGTAGGTGCGTGAGGACAGCTATGAAAAGCGATGGTGGTATAGAACAAGAATAGAACGGAGTCTGTGTTCATTGTGTGCTGTGTCTTGTGTGGCTGTGATGCGGTGATGTGGCGACGTTATAATAGTGTCATAATGTGGCTGGTTATGATGCAGTTTATGTATCAAGTGATGGTGATGATGGTGAGTGCAGGATGGTAGGATAGATGTACTGTGGTGGTGGCGAAGTGCAGTATACGTAGCAATAACTGTGGTGATGATAGCAGTGTGGTGGGAACGTAAAATGTGTGGTGGTGGTGGTGGTGGTGGTGGCGGTGTGGTGGTATCGCGTTTTCTCTTTCCTCTCAGACTGCTTTTTTTTTCATTTTTCCACTTCCTTGGTCTCAATATTGCTTTGCTATTTCATATTATTACACTATCCATGCGGATCCTTTTGCTTCCTTGCCTCCTTTTGATGCAGCAAAGGGCACTAACACTCTTCTTTTTCCTTACAATATTTTGATTTCTCAGTCTAATACACATAGCCCTACCGAAAGTTGAAGGCGGTAGAGCGACGAACGGTGAGGTAGCGACGAGCGGCAGACCTTCAAATTGTTACCGAGAGTCGACACTGGAGGTTGGTTGAGGTCTCACGCGCCCGTCGATGTAGTGGCAACAGTGCTGCTTCAGACTGCGTAGCCAGAGTACGACTATAAATAGTATATAATGCGAATTTGCCCGTATACTCATCAAAAACATCAACAGAAACGTTGCGATCGGTTATGAAGTTGGTGAAATATATATTTAATGAAGTTAATTAACAGTAGAGGCGTGTATACGTAAGTTTCTCTTACCGCTCATGTGAATATGTGCGGTACGAGAAACGTGCTGGCGGGTTTTGGCAGCGACCTTGATGATGGCGGTGGCTGAAGCCGCTACCCACCCCGCTATCCTGAACCTCCTTCATTATTGTCACTAAAATCACTTATTGCCGCATATGTAATACCTAATAATCTTATACTTATACTTAAATACATATTGGCAAGAAATTTTTTAACATATCTCTTAATCCCTCCAGATTAGGAATGTAAAAAAATTTCATCGAAGGTTGAGGCGAAGACATGGGTGTACCCATGTCTTCAACCTTGACCGCCAACTTTCCTCGCTGCTCTTCCTTCCAAAACAAACCCCTCTTATGGTAAGCGAAGGTCTGCCGTTCGTCGTTCGTCGCTTTACCGTCATGACTCTCGGTACGGGCCTAGGCTAGTAGTCTCCAATACACTCCCCGGACAGACAGACAGACAGAGAAATAGACTGACAGGCAGACAGACAGAGAGACAGACAGGCAAACGGAGACAGACAGAGACAGACAGACAGAGTGACAGACAGAAATACAGACAGACAGATAGACAAACAGGCAGAGGGGCACAACAGGAGAGTTAAACAGGAGAGTTATCAAATCATTTCCTCTTACATATCACTCCTGATAAATAGACGTTACAAACCATAGCGAATAGCAGAATCCCCTAAACTTAAGACATATTTTTCTCTCTCACTCTTTTTTACGTTAGGATTGACAAGACAAACAAAGGATGAATGATTGATTCATATAATACATAATGGCCCTCACCTGTGCCATAACAAAGGGCTTATCACTCTATTACTCTCTGTCAAATTAAAACAAAGAATCCCTGACGCAAATACTTTTCTGCATCTCATAATTTTCCCCAAACAACCTATCGTCCGTTAAGCACATCATATCTCTCTCTCTCTCTCTCTCTCTCTCTCTCTCTCTCTCTCTCTCTCTCTCTCTCTCTCTCTCTCTCTCTCTCTCTCTCTTTTTTTTTTCTTTCTTTTTTTTTACCTTTATTCTTATAGGTTTTACAGTCAGGAGCTTTAGCTGGACTACTGAGAACTATCTTTGACTTTAAGAATGTGTAAATTATTCCTAGCTTAACATACATACATGGGTTACTATTCTAAATTATCTATTTCTCTAATTCACTATTTCACTACTAAATGAATTTTACATGTACATGTGTTACTATTCTAATTTTACATTTTATTTTTCAGTACTACTAATATATATATAGACATAGTTGAACTTAAGCAGGGTTTACAGGTTTATAGGTAGGTACTTATACTATGGCTGCTTTATCCAAGCGTTCACAGCACTCTTGAAGGTCGGGTAGTGACGAGGTAGAGTGAAGCTGTGTCTGCTGTTACCATTCGGTTCCACATTCTTGTGTAGCGCGGAAGGAAGGAACGCAGAGAGGTCTCCGTCCTGGCAAAAGGGACGATCAGTTGATGGTCCCTGGTAGCAGCAGTTCGTGTGGTGTGGCCGTGTGGTCTTGCCCAGGGCTGTCGGAGAGCAGCCAGGTGCGGGACATGCTGCTTGAGTGTCTTGTAAACGACGCACAGACCTGCTACGTCGCGACGCTGCTGCAAGGGTTGCAGAGGAGGGAGAAGCTGGTCCTGCAGAGCCTTCAGACGTATTAACCTTTGGGGCTCGGGCCTGTACCTTGTCAAGAAGGCTCAGGTACGAAGGGGGGCAGGAAGACCACGTGAGAAGGGCGTACTCCATAAGGGAGCGGACTTGAGCTGCATATAAGGTGGTGACCCCTTTGGGGAGTCAAGAAGGTGTGAGACACGCCGGACACAGCTAAGTTTCCAGGCGGCTTTCCTTGCAATGGTTCGGATGTGGTCGGTGAAGGTCAGGACGCTATTCACTTCCACCCCAAGTATGGAGATGGACGTCTGCAGGGGCACCGGCCTCCCACCCAGTAAGATGGTAGGGATGGGAGTATCAGGAGGACGTTGTCGTCGGGAGATGAGCATCGCCTGGGTTTTCTCTGGAGCGAGATCCACTTGCCATCGACGACCCCATGAGATGACGGTTTGGAGGACCTGATTTATGTGAGCGACAGTCGTGCGGTGATCACCAATGTCGCAGGGGAATGTAAGGGTGCAGTCATCGGCATAGCATGTGCCTCTGGGATGAGCTGGAGCAAGTCATTGAAGAATACATTCCAGAGGAGAGGGCCGAGCACACTGCCCTGTGGGACGCTGGCAAAGATCGGGTGTTCCTCTGAGGTTTGACCGTCCACCACCACTCTAAGAAATCTGTCCCGCAGGTAGTCTTGTAGTAGGAGCAGCAGATGACCGCGGACACCCAAACTGTTCAGTTTGGTGATGAGGCCGTGATGCCACACCCTGTCAAATGCTCCTGCAATGTCAAGGGCAATGACGTATGTGTCCTTTCTTTGGTCAAGACGCTTTTTGCCATGTGGTGGACAGATGGAGCAATAGGTCGGCCGCTGACCTGTTTGCTCGGAAGCCCAATTGCTTGATGTTAAGAAGGTGGTGTGATGTGAAGAAAGACGATATCTTGTCGGCAATTACAGCTTCCAGCGTCTTGCCAAGAACTGATAAAAGGGAGATGGGCCTATAGTTCTTGGGGTCAGTTCTTTTTCATTTCTTATGTATTGCCACCACTCTGGCAGCCTTCCACAGGGTGGGCCACCTTCCATTAGTGAGGCAGTGCTGAAAGATAGTAGCAAGGGGCGTTGCTAGCTGAGAGGCGCAGCGCTTGAGGATATGAAGGCTAATGTTGTCTGGGCCCAAGGCCTTCTTTGTGTCGACCTGAACTAAGTGTCGGCGAACTTCCACACTAGTTATAGTGAGGTTAGAAAGGCTGGCATTGGTGAGGATGGGCACAGCTGGGATGGATCGCTGGGGATCAGGTACTGTCATTTTGTTGGAAAAAATGTCGCGAGTACCTCGGCCTTGTCCTTGTTCTTGGTGGCCACTGTGCCGTCAGACTTGAATAGCGGAGGTATGGTGTCGTCAGTTGTCAGACCTTGTTGCTGTTTAAGTGTGGTCCACCAGGACTTGTTACCCACTCTCTCTCTCTCTCTCTCTCTCTCTCTCTCTCTCTCTCTCTCTCTCTCTCTCTCTCTCTCTCTCTCTCTCTCTCTCTCTCTCTCTCTCTCTCTCTCTCTCTCTCTCTCTCTCTCTCTCTCTCACACACACACACCAACACACACACACACACACACACACCATCTACCTCGGGGCAAAACACAACCCTCGGAATCAAAATCTAATTAATGTGGATGCCAATCTCCGGCCGGACTTTGGGGGAGCTGACACATATTGCACGTCAACAGCTGCACGTAAACGTCACGCTGGATCACAATAAATGCTGCCTGATCTCTGCTGTATAGGGATTGAGAAGACCACGTTAGGACTCCTTCTGCGGGATTATATAGCTGTGAGGGATGTTCGTATAGGAGGTATGCTGTGAAAAAGACTCCTTAGATGTATATTAATCCCTTGAGGCCAGAACGTAATTTCCATTGTAATTTTGGGTACCATTTGATGATTTTTGATAAATATAAGCAATATTTTATAGATAGGACCTGTTTAATATCCTTGTCCTTTAGCTAATTTGGTACATTTAGTTACTTTTTCGTAGTTTTATGGCTAATAACAGACGATTTCATATAGCAAAGGAAAGATCTGGGCGTGAAGGGGTTAAGATTCTGCCAGTGAACTATCAAGGTACTGAACGTGGAAGTCTTGGGAGCTAACATAAGAAACATAAGAATATAAGGAAGCTACAAGAGGCCGTGAAACCTACACGTGGTAGTTCCTGTAGATCTCTTGCTCTCTTCTACCGTTATTTTCATGCTCACTGCTCTTCTGAACTTGCTAACTGCATGCCTCCCCACCTCCCGCGGCCTCGCTGCACAAGACTTTCTACTCATTCTCATCCCTATTCTGTCCATCTTCATAATGCAAGAGTTAATCAGTATCTTTACTCTTTCATCCCTTTCACTGGTAAACTCTGGAACTCTCTTCCTGTTTCTATTTTTCCACTTTACTATGACTTACATCTTTTCAAAAGAAGAGTAACAAGACACCTCCCGAACTAAATTGGCTCACTCCTCTTTTTTATTTTATTCTCTTACTGTCTTTATAGGGACTGGCAACTAAGCGGGCTTTGTGTTACTCATTTTTGTTGTGCCCTTGGCCAGTTCTTTGTGATGTAAAAAAAAGAAAAAAAAAAAAAAAAGATGGAAAGGTATACAATAGTTTGTTTGTGAGGAACGAATTCTTGTCTGAAAAAACAATACAGTTAACTAGATGGAAAAAATGGTAAAAAAAAGTGTGTGTGATTATGTGTGTGTGTGTGATTATGCATATGAAGTACTCGGCCTTTACTGACAAAGTTCACTGTTCAATTTGCAAGGTACTACAAACAAATAGCGTCAGTTAAATTTAGCATTGTATTTTGCCCTCTACTACTTTAAGGAATATGGAATGTATTTCATGTAGGACAAAAATAAAAACAGTTTTCGTATTGTTTCGTTATTGTTACTTACATGTTTTGTATGTATATTATTTTTTTGTCAATAAACTACTACTACAAAAACAACAACAACAACA
>JACEEZ010001085.1:302500-305000 GCA_016584305.1 Chionoecetes opilio | reverse complement strand
GTGAATGGGTGGGGGGTGATGGGTAATGGGTGAGTGAATGGGTGGGGGGTGATGGGTATTGGGTGAGTGAAAGGGTGGGGGGTGATGGGTAATGGGTGAGTGAATGGGTTGGGGGTGATGTGAATGGGTTGGCGTTAATACATACATTTCTACATCCATGATTTCAGGAAAGTTAGAAGGGGCTATCTGGAGAGTCCGTGTTTGGTGGGCCGAAGGCCCACCAATAGCCCTCCGCAGGAGCTAGCCAAAAAGTCCGCCCGGAGTGCGGCTTTGCGGCTAGTCCCAAATAAAATCACAAATCCACTTCCACGGAATAACAAACTTGATCAAGACGTGAACAGCATTTCTTTACTACCCACTCAAAGCCTGACTCCTCTTTGCAGCAACACTACCTTGCCACCAAACATCAAAACCTCAAGTTCTTCCCTAGTCTCCCTTCTCTCCCCCTGCAGCCGTGCCCCTATACCCCCTGCCCTGGCCGTGCCCCCAGACCCCCTGCCCTGGCCGTGCCCCCAGACCCCCTGCCCTGGCCGTGCCCCCAGACCCCCTGCCCTGGGCGTGCCCCTACTTCCCCTGCCCTGACCGTACCCCTACACCCCCTGCTCTGGCCGTGCCCCCAGACCCCCTGCCCTGGCCGTGCCCCAGACCCCCTGCCCTGGCCGTGCCCCCAGACCCCCTGCCCCGGCCGTGCCCCTACATCCCCTGCCCTGGCCGTGCCCCCAGACCCCCTGCCCTGGCCGTGCCCCCAGACCCCCTGCTCTGCCGTGCCCCCAGACCCCCTGCCCTGGCCGTGCCCCCAGACCCCCTGCCCTGGCCGTGCCCCCAGACCCCCTGCCCTGGCCGTGCCCCTACATCCCCTGCCCTGGCCGTGCCCCCAGACCCCCTGCCCTGGCCGTGCCCCCAGACCCCCTGCCCTGGCCGTGCCCCAAATCCCCTGCCCTGGCCGTGCCCCCAGATCCCTGCCCTGGCCGTGCCCCAGATCCCCTGCCCTGGCCGTGCCCCCAGACCCCTGCCCTGGCCGTGCCCCCAGACCCCTGCCCTGCCGTGCCCCAGACCCTGCCCTGGCGTGCCCCCAAACCCCTGCCTGGCGTTGCCCCCAGTACCCCCTGCCCTGGCCGTGCCCCCAGACCCCCTGCCTGGCCGTGCCCCCAGACCCCCTGCCCTGGCCGTGCCCCTAGACCCTTGCCCTGGCCGTGCCCCCAGACCCTTTACCTGGGCCGTGCCCCTACATTCCCTGCCCTGGCCGTGCCCCAGACCCCCTGCCTGGCCGTGCCCCCAGACCCCTGCCTGGCCGTGCCCCCAGACCCCTTGCCTGGCCGTGCCACCCACCCATGCCTGGCCGTGCCCCCACACCCCCTGCCCTGGCCGTGCCCCTACATCCCCTGCCCTGGCCGGGCCCTAGACCCCCTGCCCTGGCCGTGCCCCCAGACCCTGCCCTGGCCGTGCCCCCAGACCCCCTGCCCTGGACCTGCCCCAACCCCCTGCCCTGGCCGTGCCCTTACATCCCCTGCCCTGGCCTGCCCCCAACCCCTGCCCTGGCCGTGCCCTACACCCTGCCCTGGCCGTGCCCCAACCCCTGCCCTGGCCGTGCCCTTACATCCCTGCCTGGCCGTGCCCCCAGACCCCTGCCCTGGCCGTGCCCCCAGACCCCTTGCCCTGGCCGGCCCCCAGACCCCTTGCTCTGGCCGTGCCCCCAGACCCCTTGCCCTGGCCGTGCCCCTACATCCCTGCCCTGGCCGTGCCTCCAGACCCCCTGCCCTGGCATGCCCTCAAAACCCCTGCCCTGGCCGTGCCCTCAGAACCCTGCTCTGGCCGTGCCCCCAGATCCCCTGCTCTGGCCGTGCCCCCAGACCCCCTGCCCTGGCCATGCCCTCAGATCCCTGCCCTGGCGTGCCCCCAGATCCCCCTGCCTGGCCATGCCCTCAGATCCCCTGCCCTGGCCGTGCCCCCAGATCCCCTGCCCTGGCCGTGCCCCCATGCCCCGACCCCTGCCCTGGCCGTGCCCCTCAGATCCCCTGCCCTGGCCGTGCCCTCAGACACCCCCTGCCTGGCCGTGCCCCAGATCCCCTTGCCTGGCCGTGCCCCCAGACCCCCCTGCCTGGCCTGCCCTCAGATCCCCTGCCTGGCCGTGCCCCCAGCACCCCTGCCCTGGCCATGCCCTCAGATCCCCTGCCCTGGCGTGCCCCAGACCCCCTGCCCTGGCCTGCCCCAAATCCCCTGCCCTGGCCGTGCTCCTCAACCCCTGCCCTGGCCTGCCCCCAGATCCCCTGCCCTGGCCGTGCCCCCAGACCCCTGCCCTGGCCATTTCCCTCAGATCCCCTGCCCTGGCCGTGCCCTCAGATCCCCTGCCCTGGCCGTGCCCTCAGATCCCCTGCCCTGGCCGTGCCCCAGATCCCCTGCCTGGCCTGCCCCCAGATCCCCTGCCCTGGCCGTGCCCCAGATCCCCTGCTCTGGTCATGCCCCCAGATCCCCTCCCTGGCCGTGCCCTCAGACCCCTGCT
>JACEEZ010001085.1:290000-295000 GCA_016584305.1 Chionoecetes opilio | reverse complement strand
ACCTCCCCCCCTTGCAACAGGGACCCATACCTCCCTCCTTCCAACAGGGACCCATACCTCCCCCCCTCTTCCAGCAGGGACCCATACCTCCCCCCCTTCCAGCAGGGACCCATACCTCCTCCCCCCCTTCCAGCAGGGACCCATATCTCCCCCCCTTCCAGCTGGGACCCATACCTCCCCCCCTTCCAGCAGGGACCCATACCTCCTCCCCCCCTTTCAGCAGGGACCCATACCCTCCTCCCCCCCTTCCAGCAGGGACCCATACCTCTCCCGCCCTTCCAGCAGGGACCCATACCTTCCCCCCTTCCAGCAGGGACCCATACCTCCTCCCCCCCTTTCAGCAGGGACCCATACCTCCTCCCCCCCTTCCAACAGGGACCCATACCTCCCCACTTCCAGCAGGGACCCATACCTCCACCCACCTTCCAGCAGGGACACATACCTTCCTCCCCCTTCCAGCAGGGACCCATACCTTCCCCCCTTCCAGCAGGGACCCATACCTCCTCCCCCCCTTCCAGCAGGGACCCATACCTTCCCCCTTTCCAGCAGGGACCCATACCTCCTCCCCCCCTTCCAGCAGGGACCCATACCTCCTCTCTCCTCCTCCCTTCCAGCAGGGACCCATACCTCCCCCACTTCCAACAGGGACCCATACCTCCCCCACTTCCAACAGGGACCCATACCCTCCCCACTTCCAACAGGGACCCATACCTCCCACCCAACCTTCCAGCAGGGACCACATACCTCCTCCCCCTTCCACAGGGACCCATACCTTCCCCCCCTTCCAGCAGGGACCCATACCTCCTCCCCCCTTCCAGCAGGGACCCATACCTTCCCCCCCTACCAGCAGGGACCCATATCTCCCCCCCTTGACAGCAGGGACCCATACCTCCCCCCCTTCCAACAGGGACCCATACCCCCCCACTTCCAACAGGGGCCCACACCTCCCCCCTTCCAACAGGGACCCATACCTCCCCACTTCCCAACAGGGACCCATACCTCCCCCCTTCCAACAGGGACACATACTTCCCCCTACTTCCAACAGGGACCCATACCCCCCCCCCTTCCAGGAGAACCCAACACCCCCTTCCCCTTCTAGCAGGGACCCATACCTCCCCCCCCTTCCAGCAGGGACCCATACCTCCTCCCCTCCTTCCAGCAGGGACCCATACGTCACCCCCTTCCAGCAGGGACCCATACCAGCAGGGACCCATACCTCCCCTCCTCCCTTCCAGCAGGGACCCATACCTCCCTCCCTTCCAGCAGGGACCCATACCTCCTCCCCCCCTTCCAGCAGGGACCCATACCTCCTCCCCCCCTTCCAGCAGGGACCCATACCTCCCCCCCTTCCAGCAGGGACCCATACCTCCTCCCACCCTTCCAGCAGGGACCCATACCTCCCACCCTTCCAGCAGGGACCCATACCTGCTCCCCCCCTTCCAGCAGGTACCCAACCTCCCCCCTTCCAGCAGGGACCAATACCTCCCCCCCTTCCAGCAGGGACCCATACCCTCCCCCACTTCCAGCAGGGACCCATACCTCCCCCCCTTCCAGCAGGGACCCATACCTCCCCCCCTTCCAGCAGGGACCCATACCTCCTCCCCCCCTTCCAACAGGGACCCATACCGTTTCCCCCTTTCCAGCAGGGACCCATACCTCCCCCCTTTCCAGCAGGGACCCATACCTCCCCCCCACCTTCCAGCAGGACCCATACCATCCCACCCACTTCCAGCAATGACCATACCTCCTCCCCCCCTTCCAACAGGGACCCATACCGTCCCCCCCCTTTCCAGCAGGGACCCATACCTCCCCCCCTTTTCCAGCAGGGACCCATACCTCCCCCCCCACCTTCCAGCAGGGACCCATACCATCCCCCCCACTTCCAGCAAGGGACTCATACCTCCTCCCCCCCTTCCCGCAGGGACCCATACCTCCCCCACTTCCAACAGAAACCATACCTCCCCCCCCTTCCAACAGGGACCCATACCTCCCCCCCTTCCAACAGGGGCCCATACCTCCCCACTTCCAACAGAGACCCATACCTCCCCCACTTCCAACAGAGACCCATACCTCCCCCACTTCCAAATGGGAACCATACCTCCCCCACTTCCAACAGGGACCCATACCTCCCCCACTTCCAAAAGGGACAACCATTCAACAACCATCTCCCCCACTTCCAACAGGGACCCATACCTCCCCCATTTCCAACAGGGACCCATACCTCCCCCACTTCCAACAGGACCCATACCTCCCCACTTCCAACAGGGACCCATACCTCCCCCACTTCCAACAGGGACCCATACCTCCCCCACTTCCAACAGGGACCCATACTCCCCCACTTCCAACAGGGACCCATACCTCCCCCACTTCCAACAGGGACCCATACCTCCCCCACTTCCAACAGGGACCCATACCTCCCCCACTTCCAACAGGGACCCATACCTCCCCACTTCACAGGGACCCATACCTCCCCCACTTCCAACAGGGACCCATACTCCCACTTCAACAGGACCCATACCTCCCCACTTCCAACAGGGACCCATACCTTCCCCACTTCCAACAGGACCCATACCTCCCCCACTTCCAACAGGGACCCATACCTCCCCCACTTCCAACAGGGACCCATACCTCCCCCACTTCCAACAGGGACCCATACCTCCCCCACTTCCAACAGGGACCCATACCTCCCCCACTTCCAACAGGGACCCATACCTCCCCCACTTCCAACAGGGACCCATCACCTCCCCACTTCCACAGGGACCTACCTCCCCCACTTCCAAGAGGACCCATACCTCCCCACTTCCAACAGGGACCCATACCTCCCCCCACTTCCAACAGGGACCCATACTCCCCCACTTCAACAGGGACCCATACCTCCCCCACTTCCAACAGGGACCCATACCTCCCCCACTTCCAACAGGACCCATACCTCCCCCACTTCCAACAGGGACCCATACCTCCCCCACTTCCAAAAGGGACCCCTACCTCCCCCACTTCCAACAGGGACCCATACCTCCCCCACTTCCAACAGGGACCCATACCTCCCCCACTTCCAACAGGGACCCATACCTCCCCACTTCCAACAGGGACCCATACCTCCCCCACTTCCAAGCAGGGACCCATACCTCCCCCACTTCCAACAGGGACCCATACCTCCCCCACTTCCAACAGGGACCCATACCTCCCCCCTTCCACAGGGACCCATACCTCCCCCCCTTCCACAGGACCCATACCTCCCCCACTTCCAACAGGGACCCATACCTCCCCACTTCCAACAGGGACCCATACCTCCCCCACTTCCAACAGGGACCCATACCTCCCCCACTTCCACAGGGACCCATACCTCCCCCACTCCACAGGACCTACCTCCCCCACTTCCAACAGGGACCCATACCCTCCCCCACTTCCAACAGGGACCCATACTCCCCACTCCACAGGGACCCAACTCCCCCCTTCCAAACAGGGACCCATACCTCCCCCACTTCCAACAGGGACCCATACCTCCCCACTTCCAGCAGGGACCCATACCCCCCCCTTCCAGCAGGGACCCATACCTCCCCCCACTTCCAACAGGGACCCATACCTCCCCCCTTCCACAGGGACCCATACCTCCCCCACTTCCAACAGAGACCATACCTCCCCCACCTTCCAACAGGGACCCATACCTCCCCCCACTTCCAACAGGGAACCATACCTCCCCCACTTCCAACAGGGACCCATACCTCCCCCACTTCCAACAGGGACCCAACCTCCCCCACTTCCACAGGGACCCATACCTCCCCCACTTCCAACAGGACCCATACCTCCCCCACTTCCAACAGGGACCCATACCTCCCCCACTTCCAACAGGGACCCATACTCCCCCACTTCCAACAGGGACCCATACCTCCCCCACTTCCAACAGGGACCCATACCTCCCCCACTTCCAACAGGGACCCATACCTCCCCCACTTCCAACAGGGACCCATACCTCCCCCACTTCCAACAGGGACCCATACCTCCCCCACTTCCAACAGGGACCATACCTCCCCCACTTCCAACAGGGACCCATACCTCCCCCACTTCCAACAGGGACCCATACCTCCCCCACTTCCAACAGAGACCCATACCTCCCCCACTTCCAACAGGGACCCATACCTCCCCCACTTCCAACAGGGACCCATACCTCCCCCACTTCCAACAGGGACCCATACCTCCCCCACTTCCAACAGGGACCCATACCTCCCCACTTCCAAAAGGGACCCATACCTCCCCCACTTCCAACAGGGACCCATACCTCCCCCACTTCCAACAGAGGACCCATACCTCCCCCACTTCCAACAGGGACCCATACCTCCCCCCCTTCCAGCAGGGACCCATACCCCCCCACTCCAGCAGGGACCCATACCTCCCCCCTTCCAGCAGGGACCCATACCCCCCCCTTCCAGCAGGGACCCATACCTCCCCCCTTCCAGCAGGGACCCATACCTCCCCCACTTCCAACAGGGACCCATACCTCCCCCCTTCCAACAGGGACCCATACCTCCCCCCCTTCCAGCAGGGACCCATACCTCCCCACTTCCACAGGGACCCATACCTCCCCCCCTTCCAAACAGGGACCCATACCTCCCCCCCTTCCAGCAGGGACCCATACCTCCCCCCTTCCAGCAGGGACCCATACCTCCCCCCTTCCAGCAGGGACCCATACCTCCTCCCCCCTTCCAGCAGGGACCCATACTCCCCCACTTCCAACAGGGACCCATACCTCCCCCCCCTTCCAACAGGGACCCATACCCCCCCCCCCTTCCAGCAGGGACCCATACTCTCCCCCACTTCCAACAGGGACCCATACCTCCCCCACTTCCAACAGGGACCCATATCCTCCCCCCTTCCAACAGGGACCCATACCTCCCCCACTTCCACAGGGACCCATACCTCCCCCCTTCCACAGGGACCCATACCCTCCCCCCTTCCAACAGGGACCCATACCTCCCCCACTTCCAACAGGGACCCATACCTCC
>JACEEZ010001085.1:242500-285000 GCA_016584305.1 Chionoecetes opilio | reverse complement strand
CTCTCTCTCTCTCTCTCTCTCTCTCTCTCTAAGCCACCCACAACTATATATATCCTCCGCCATGAGACTGCATAACTAAATCGCAGGTAAGGTCCTCTCATCCCCTATACTCCCTCCAATCTTTTCTTCGCCTTCCCTGACCAGCCTCCCCCACAAGGGTTCCATGTCTATGTAAATGAGGCCATGTTTTGTAGCGCCTTGACGGGGAACAGAGGCCGATGGCTTATCTCTTATCAGACGGGAGGTAGAGAGGCGTAAGCTGACTGGCGTATGAAAAAAAGATTGAGAAAAGAATCCAAAAATAGGAAAAATATATAATGGAAATCTTAAAGTGGGGTGAAGGAGAGAAGACGGAGAAGGAGGAGGTAGAGTAAAAAGAGGATGATGATAATGATGATGATGATGATGATAATGATGATGATGATGATGAGTGGTAGTAATGTTAGGGAAGTGGAAGATTTTGCTGTACGTGTTGGTATTTGTTGAGGAGTGGTGGTGGTGGTGCCGTGGTGGTGGTGGTGATGGTGGTGGTGGTGGTGGTGGTGATGGTGGTGGTGGTGGTGATGGTGGTGGTGCCGTGGTGGTGATGGTGGTGATGATGATGGTGACTGATTGGAATGGTGCTTGTGATGGAATACAAAGGAATACAAAGGAAGAACAGAGAGCAACAGCCCTACTGGGCCAAACGAGGCTGTCTGTGTGACTACTTTCTACGTGTTAGAGGTAAAAGAATAGTAAAGTTGAAGGCTCCTCCCCACCCACCTCTCCCTCCGGCCGAGGACAGCAGGAAAAAAAAGTGAGAAAAATCACCATGCAGTATAGAAAAATCTGCCATGGAATTTTATAGGAAAGATTGAAGGAGAGACATACTCTAAACTAAAGCTGACGCTAAAAAAAAAAAAAAATTTACGTAGGGCCGAAGTAATCAAGTTGGGCAGTTGATGCAAAGTATTTATCTAGTTTGTTCTTAAACGCTTCAACCGTGTTACTATTAACTACTTGTGCTGGAAGAGAGTTCCATATATTAAGAACTCTATTAAAGAAAAAGTGCTTCGCTTCATGTGACCGAAATCGCTTACTAATGATCTTGTATCCATTACTACGAGTACTGCTTGTCCAATCAATATTCAAATAGTCGTTTATGTTAACATTATCGAAGCCATGGAACATTTTAAATAATTCTATTAAATCTCCTTGCAATCTACGTTTTGACAAACTGAACAAGTTAAGTTCCTTCAATCGCTCTTCGTATGACTTGTTTCGCAAGATCGGAATCATTTTAGTAACTTTTCTTTGTACTCTCTCCAGTTTGATTATATCTAATATACTATAGGAGTAGCCGTGTGTGTGTGTGTATGTGTGTCTGTCTGTCTGTCTGTTTTGGGTAGCCGAAACTGTAAATTCAATTTTGATGAGAGTAGGCTCAAAAAATCGCAAATAAATCGTAGGTGGTAAGCGGTTTGGTCCCATGTCGATTGAATAATTTTGAAGGGGGGTTTTGGGCTAAAAACACTTAAGGAGTATTAGATTACAGGAAAAACTGCGGTAACGTCTTGCCGCATTCCACAAACTTAGTAGACTCATGGACGTTTGTGTGCGTGTGATTGTGTGTTGGAATCACACGGAACACAAAGGGTTGGAATCACACGGAACGTGGTATATCCCGAGGCACTTTGACCAGTGACCAACGACAGCAACAACACGATTGGAGTTTGCAATCACATGTTGTCTAATATATACTACTACTACAAACATCAATACATGGGTCCGAAGGGCCCACAAACACTTGTCTTTTCTATAGTAGGGTGACCAAAACTGAACGCAATATTCAAGATGAGGACGTACGATCGCATTGAAAAGTGTAAGAATGACTTTTTCAGACTTATATTCGAAAGTTCTTCCTATCAAACCAGTTAATTTGTTAGCCCTCTTAACAACTTCTGAACAATGTTTACTGGGCTTGAAGTCGTTGCTAATAATAACCCCCAAGTCTTTTTCTTCGGTAACATTGGAAAGTTTATGTCCGTCCATTGAGTAGTTAATTTTTTTGTTTTGTTTTTTGTTTTGTTACATTTGTGCCTATAGCGCCTGTAGGCAGTGGTGACCCAGGGCTCGGATGGTAGACTCTGGAGGTTCACTTGAGGGCTGTGATGGCTGGTCCTTGCCCGTGGTGGCGCAGGCAGGATTTTTTTATAGTGACGCCTGTGATAATTTGATCGTTATTACTTCGATGCAAAACCTTACACTTATCGGTATTAAATTTCATCTGCCACTTCTTTGCCCAGCTAACTAAGCGATCAAGGTCAGATTGCAATTGCATCTTATCGGCAGTTGTTATTACTTTATTCGTTATTTTAGTATCGTCCGCAAACTTTGATATCTTACAGGTGAGGCCTTCGTCAATATCGTTTACATAGATTAAGAAAAGTACAGGACCTAGTACAGATCCCTGCGGTACACCACTTAAAACATCTTGCCAGCTAAATGCTTTTCCATTAATTACGACGCGCTGCTTTCTCTCAGAAAGCCAGTCTTCAAGCCAATTTAAGGTATTTCCAGTTATGCCGTGCGACTTTAATTTCTTAAGTAAACGCTTACGGGGGACTTTGTCAAACGCTTTTTGGAAGTCAAGATAAATCATATCTACTGCTTTCGTCTCATCGAACGTGCTGTATACTTCATTAAAAAAGTCTAGCAGATTTGTGAGGCAAGAACGTTTATTACGAAAGCCGTGCTGGGAGTTTTTGATCAGATTATTTTCTTCTAAGAATTTTACCAAATTGTCTCGTATTACTGTTTCCATTAATTTACAGACTACGGATGTGAGGCTGATCGGTCTGTAGTTGCTCGGTTGTGTCAAATCACCTTTTTTCTGTATTGGAGTAACATTTGCAAGTTTCCAATCGCTAGGGACTTTACCGGAATTTAGGGATTTGTTAAAAAGTATTGAGACAGGTTTGCAAATCTGGTGCTTCGTTTCCTTTAAAACTCGCGGTGCAATACAGTCTGGCCCGGGGGATTTGTTAACTTTAAGTTTATCTATTGCTTTTATTATTGTGTCCTCAAGGAATTCGCAATTGATCAATGGAATTACGTTACTTTGATCGCAGCCCATTTCTGCCAGTCCATTTATATCTTCAACTGTAAAAACAGAAGCAAAGTAATCATTAAATACTTCAGCCATCTCGATTTAATTATTAGTAAGATTACCGCTTCAAGTGCAAGTGGACCTATGTTCGCTGTGATAACTTTCTTCTTCGCACGTAACTGAAAAATTCTTTGGGGTTTGATTTACTGATACTTGCAATATATAATTCAAGATCTTTCTTACTTTTCTTTATCAACTTTTTCGTATCGCGCCGTAGTCTTTCGAACTCTATTTTATCATTTTCATTTTGAGGTGACATGTATTTACGGTAGCCCCGATTTTTCTGTAAAAGCCCAGATTCGATTTGTCTGTCCCACCACTTGGGTTTATTTTTAGTTTTACATGGACGTCTTTTACCGACGGGAACACAACACTTTACAGCATTGTTCAAGATATTGTTAAATATCTGTCATGATTCGTCTATATTCGATTGATTTGATAGCACGCTCCAATCTGTTTCTGACAAAATCGTCCTAAGTCTTTCAAAGTTACCTTGTTTATACATGATGGAGGAGGAGGAAGAGGAGGAAGAGGAGGAGGAGGAGGAGGAGGAGGAGGAGGAGGAGGAGGAGGAGGAAGAGAGGTTCGGTTAGCAGCGGTGTCTTCTTCCCGTGCCCGAAGCAATGAGGCAGAAGGGCACAGTAGGTCAAGGTTGTGGTGGTCGCGGGGGGGGGGGGGGGGGGGGGGCACGGGGAAGGGGAGGGAAAGGAAGGCTTGATGAGATGGTGCTCGTAATGGTGAATTTCTTAATCTTACTTTTCGGAGCTCAACATGTGGTGGTGGTGGCTATTGTTGTTATAGTTGGCGATGGTGGAGGAGAAAGAAGATGAGGAGGAGGAAGAGGAGGAGGAGGAGGAGGAGGAGGAGGAGGAGGATAAAAATATGGTAAGGAGGGATATGCTGAAGAGGATGGAGGAGAAGATGAGGATAAGGAAAAGGAGGAGGAATTGGTGGTGGTGATGGTGGTGGCAGGGGTCGTTGGGGTTGAGGCTGGCGGGAGCGGGGGCGTAGGGGAAGGAGGTTGAGGAAGCACGGGGTGGGGGCGGGGCACGAGGGGAAGGAAGGGGTGGGGGCGGGGCAGGAGGGGAAGGATGGGATCCGCCTCGGCTAGCTAGGCGGCGGGTAGCGGTGGCCGTGACCCCGGCCTCTGAGGCGGCGTGACGGAATTTTCGTCCCAACGCAGCAAAAACTGGCCAGGAGTGGACGCCCCTGCTCGCCCGTGCTAGAGAGGAGCTCGCCAGCCCTAGTGGTCAGGGCTCCTGGACGGGCTTACAAACCGTCTGGAGCAGGTCTGGTCCTGAACGAAACTTTTAGAGACGAGCCGGGAAGCAACGTAATGATGAAGCTCTGCATTCATGAGCGTCAGAAAAATTTAATATTCATCCAGCGTCGTGCGTGCGAGGAAGTGCTCATACATAAGGTAGGGCAGGAAGGGAAAACTTAAAAAAAAAATTCTCAGGGATTATTTCACTCAAATACCGAGGAGGAGGAATAAAAGGGCTTGTGTATGCGAGATCAAAGGTGGGTGAGGGTCATAGGCGAGGCGGGTGTAGCGAGGCAGGGACAGGGCAGACGCGATGCCTCAGGCGTCGGGCCCTGCGCAGGGGACGGGAAGGTCCTCGACCCTTAACAAGGTCCGGACTGCCCGCCAAAACTACTCTGTAAAATGTTAATGAATCCGACCTTGATAAATTTTAATACAAAAGATGATTCGATGCAATTTCCTTAAATCGTGAGTTCTTTATGTAAAACCCTATTATAGTGTCATATAATCAATTCCTGTAAATGCAAAACTCCCTCTTTTGCTTGTACGCTCATGTATTTGTTACGAATACAACAGTGCTTAACAGTGATTGCGAACCAAGGTTGAGGGTTGGGGGCTTGTTGGGGGGCGGGGCACGGTGAGTGGTGGGAAGGTGGGGTGCTCTGTCATCCCCCCCTCCCCCCCAGCAGCACGGCATCACAACCTGTATGCCTCCCCCTTCCCCCCATCACAACCTGTCTGCCGTGGTGCTGGCTGTGTCTGCCATGAGCTGCGCCGTGTCTGCCTCCGTCCTTTGTTCCTCCAGTGGTTCAATCTCGCTAATACTTCGGCCCTCCCCCTCCTTCCACCCCCTTCCTCCACCTTGCAGGGCGGGAGGGCCAGATGCTCCTGGATCAATCCACGGTTTTGCAGGATGAAAAATGGCAACTTAATGCAGGTATATTTCTTTAAAGACAGTGCATTATACGTGGTGGGATTCTCTCTCTCTCTCTCTCTCTCTCTCTTCTCTCTCTCTCTCTCTCTCTCTCTCTCTCTCTCTCTCTCTTCTCTCTCTTTCTGATAATGACGTTATCTACGCACGCACGCATACACACATACGTACACACACACGTGCACACACACATACACACACGCACACACACACACACACACACACACACACACACACACACACACACACACACACACACACACACACACAAACACAGACCCACGACAATGGACGAAATAATTCAGAAATGATCGCCCATGGAAGGGTATAGTTACCACACGCCCACCACCAATAACTTCCATTATACTGAACTCTCCTACAAAATAACCCTAAATAATATTACTGTTGCACACTTTACGGATATACTACCAATTTTTTTTCCAATGAGGGGCAGCTTATATAAAGTAGTTTAGGCTATTTTCTATTATTTTTTTCCCCTAGCGGATACCGACGCTGCAGGCTGAATGTATTTCATTAGGCTGAAATGCGCATATAGGCGTTCAGTATACCGTAGTGTTATGTATAGAGTACGGCGGGTCCACCAGCCACACACTCGTGATGGGAATATATGAAAAAGGTATTATGGATATGTGGAAAATTGGGTTCTCACACGATTCGGTCATTCCCCTTTTACCCCCCCCCCTCCACTTTTTTTTGTTTTGTGTGAGGGGAACACAGTAAGCACGCAAACATGGAATGCAACTTTGTCCACGCCACCATCACCACCACCACAACCACCACAACCACCACCATTGAAACTAGAAGAAGAATGAACTATTATTTCTACTACTACTACTACTACTACTACTACTACTACTACTACTACTACTACTACTATTACTACTACTCAAGGCTAAAGGGGGACTCTCTCGGCTTTGCTACTACTACTACTACTACTATTACTACTACTACTATTATTACTACTACAAATACTGTCACTTATGCTGCGACCACTACAACATTTACTGCTACTTATGACTATGATTACTATTATTACCACTCTAACATTTCCATCATCAACATTATCATCATCTTCATCATTATTATAAACTGGCAAAGTGTACCAGGTTCACTATAAGGGTGTTTCGCATTAACAGTGTCTCATGACGGCATAGCGAGGCTCATACTCCCCATTAGACGCTTTGTATACACTGCCGAGACACTCCTGCGATGACTGACGCCCTTCCTCCGTTACCAACACGAGCTGCGTCCACGAGAGGCAAAGCTCGTTGGACCACTGAGATTGAGAGGCGACAGGGGGGAGGGATGGGAGAAGAGGGGAAGAGGAAGGGGAGGCGGGGTAGGGGGGAAGAGTGGGGGATGGTTAGGAGTTACACGAGTGCCAAAATCGTTCCCGGGTGGCGATGGCATTCACGGCTGAAGGTGAAGTGATTGTGATGTGTACAGGAGGACGGACGACTCAGGCCAAACACGGGGTATGAGGGAGTGTTGTCGCCCCAGCAGCGCCTGTCGCGGGGCTCCTGTGAGATTGCCTGCAGTTTCCAGCGTCAAGGCTCATCACATGAATGAATACAAATTTTAGTCTGTTTTTTTTGTGTGTGTAATATCCATCATAAATAATTTTCCGCCATCATCTCCTGATTTAAGCTTTAACGCGGCGAGGGGACGTTGGTCTGCAGGGAGACGCGGCAGGGTGAGGGTAAACACGGGCTGTATGGCTTCCCTACAGAGTGTTGTTCCAGACTAATGGCTGCGTTCATCAGGTGGCCGTGTGTGCACAGCCAACAGGCGGAGCATTACGGGGCGCCGCGCAGGACATACTGCAGGGGAGGCTGGCCACGTGTAATATCCTTGGTAGATGCATACATATGGAAAATTATAATTTCTCTCTTAGTTATCATCCATCAGAAAAGTTGTAACCCTCGTCTTGACAAGATAAAAAAGTTTCTCTTCCATATTTTATTTTCACACACGTACACACACACACACACACACACACACACACAGATGGAGTGTGTGTGTGTGTCATTCACCCATGGTCTTGTCCACGCAAACCGGACTCGCGATCGCCAGTTTCACCCTGCCGAAGCGAGCTTGGAGCTCATTATTACCGATCTTTGGGTAATGCTGGGACCTCACACACCACATTCCCTTGTTCAAGGGAGACATGCCACCCGAATTTGTCAGTGAAAAATCCACGGGAGCAGCGAAGATTCGAACCGGCTAACCACAGAATGGCAAGCCAACGCGCTTGACCACCAGGCGGTGTGTGTGTGTGTGGGTGTGTGTGTGTGTGGGTGTGTGTGTGTGTGAGCGTGCGTGTATGCGCATGCAGTCTATAACTTAACGGTAAGTACTTAAGTGTTACTTGGATCATTGCAGCATAAACAGTGAACGCTGATGACCGTAACGAGCAATCTGTTTCTCATTCTGTGCTCGTCCACGCGTCTCACGTCTAATTGAAACCATTTATGTAATATTTCACAACGATGTGATGTACCTTCATTTAGCCGGTGTTTTACATACTTCATACACGTGATGGAATAAAGTTCAGCAAGTTCATGGTAAAGCGCTGACGAACACCAGTCTGAAAATTATTGTCATTCTAGCTGAGGGTGGCTGCCCAGCGCGTGGAAGAAAGGGCTTGAGCGCTTGTTTTGTCAAAATTGGTTTACGTTAAAGGAGGCATTTCCGTTTTCTAAACATTTTCCGGGGGGGGGTTAGTCTTAAGTTGGTCTAAAACTAACGAGAATAGTATTGGAAATGTTAGACATCCAGGACCCTGTCCAACACTTGAGTCTAATGATATTTACGATACTATGCAGATGCCCATGCTAAGACAAATTAGCGGTATTGTCAATATTCTGTTTGGCAAAATATGAGTGTATACATGCGTCTACTGCAGATTATGAAGCATCTGAAATATTTTTTTAAAGACCGCGTTTGGCGCCCTACGAAATCTGGGTTTGTTTATCTCTCCTCGCCCGCCGAGTCCAGACTATCAGCAATATAATAGTCCCTCACTTATACGACTATACAGCAGCACTTGCATTTAATTAATGGAAAGAGAGGAGACATTTATTCTCTTTTTGGTCATAATAGTCTAGTCTACGCTAACAGCGGTTCCTTACATGCCTCTACGGGGAGGCCACGGCAAAAGTCTCCCATTTCCACACATCTATCCACCTCATTCTAACATCCTACTGTCCTCTCACTCATGCATGATCTCTCTCTCTCTCACATACTCCAACTATAGCTATCAACTAAAAAACTAGTCAACTATCAACTATCAAATAGTGATTAAGGCATCATTAGTTGTGCAACTAAATAATAACTATAACATGACCATGACAATCTTGACTCCCGATAATGGGAAGAGCTATGAAGATCAAGGAAAATGTGGGTAAAAAAGTGAATAAATGAAGAATATCGGTTCATATATGGTATGGTGTGTTTTGTTGTTCTCGGTAGCAGGGCGCGGAGACAAATGACTCTTCCGTTCTCCGTCCCCCAATATATGATCTCCCTGGTTCAGGGCTGCCAACCCAAGCGCAGTCGTGGATCAACATAGGACCATGTTAGTTCTCGCTGCTGGCGTCTAAAGCACGCGTTCTTGGCATTGGTACTACTTGAGTCTAACATGGAAGCTCCACGTTAGACTCTCCCTAGTCCATGTTTAAAAAAGCGGCCGATTCAATGTCTTCTACAAAACCCCGCGTGCTCTTCATGTGAGCGGTGTCCTCAAGGTAAGCCTGAAGACTGAGTACAACCGAGGCCCCTGGGATATCCTCGGTACAACCCCGGCGCTGTGTTCCCAACATTGTGTTCAGCGTTGGGTGAGGTGCTCGCCTTGACACCCAGGCCGCCAGACACTTATAAACTATGTATAACAGTAAGCAGGGTTGCCACTGTAAATTTTCAGAAATCCCAAGACTGAATCCCCCAAAATCCCAAGATAGACAAAAACATCCCAAGGTCTTTAAAAATACATTGAAACTGAATCAAAAAATACGGTAAATATGCTTACCTTGAGATAAACTACTGGAGAAATACTTGAATAATCCCCCCATAAACCCCAAGATAGACAAAAAATAACCCAAGAAGTGGCATCCCTGACAGTAAGGACCAGACCGATGCAGGCTGCCAGATGCTAATATTTCACAGTATAAATAAAGTGAGAACGTCGTGAATGCATCTAAATCCACGACACCTTTCCATACAATAAGCGAGAAAGTTTGTTTGTTTGTCTTGAAGCAACGTGCCATTTCTCAACGGATCTTTACCAAATTTGGCACAGAGGTCCAGATGAATCCTGCAATAGTTCACGAACAAAGAAAATCCTGCTTTGGGCTCCCGTCAGGTGCCGCGAGTTAATATCTACATAACTGGCATCCGTTGTGATGTGAGAATAAATCTGCGACGTAACATACTGAGTGAACACATAACAACAAACATTATAGCTTGGTTGTTATGCTGTGAATGTGTTACTTTTGAAGAGCACAGTTAATAGTCGGTTAAGAATTTTTCTGGAAGGACAAAACGTCTCATGAGGTAAGTAAACACACGTAAAAAAGAAAGTAAAGAAAAAAGGAAAACAACTCACAGTTTTCCGTTTAAAATGATTCTCTTTTATACCCAGATTGGAAACCTTAACTTTGATGACTGTCAAAAATATACAGAAGTTACACAAGACACCTGCAGTCAAAAATATACAGAAGATACACAAGATACCTACAATTAGCCTAAAACATATATATTTGATGACCCTCACCTCTATCTACTACTACTACTACTACTCATACTATACTAACTACTATACTAATACTACTACTAAACAACCAACAACAACAACAACAACAAACTACTATCTACGTACTGCTGACTAACTTACTACTAAACACTACTACTATACTTACTACCTAACTACTACTATACTACTACAACATACTACTACTACTACTACTACTACTACTACTACTACTACTACTACTACATACAACAACAACAACAACAACTACTACTACTACTACTACTACTACTGCTACTACTACTACTACTACTACTACTACTACTACTACTACAACAACTACTACTACTACTACTACTACTACTATACTACTACTACTACTACTACTACTACTACTACTACTACTACAACAACAACAACAACAACAACAACTACTACTAGCACTACTACTACTACTACTACTACTACTACTACTACTACTACTACTACTACTACTACTACTACTACTGCTACAAGCAACAACAACAACAACATTCCACACGTGTCCAAACCTGCTCGCCATCCTCTAACATGCCCTTTTTAACAGCCTATACAACACCTGTGCAACAACCTACACCTGAGTCTGCACCTCCAGAGTGTCTGCGCCTTTGTTACCTAGAGGCACAAGGACTGAGTGTGGTAAAGGTCTGCAGTGTCGTAAGAGGCTTAGAGGTGTGAGGACGGAGGGTTAGGAACGCTTCCCTTATGAACTTTGTATTTAACATAAAACGAGACAGAATATTTTCTCCTTACAATTATCATTATATTATCATTATTACTGAATGCATCTTCCTTACTTTTGTAATTATTAGTTTTAAATCTTTTGTTTTCATAGACATTATTATTATCACTATCATTATTAGTATCACCATTAGTAGTAGTATAAGTAGTATAAGTAGTAGTAATGCTAGTAGTAGTAGTAGTAGTAGTAGTAGTAGTAGTAGCAGTAGTAGTAGTAGTAGTAGTAGTAGTAGTAGTAGTAGTAGTAGTAGTAGTAGTAGTAGTAGAAACAGTAGTAGCGGCAGAAAAAGAGGTAGTGATAGTAAATGTAATAGTATTATTAGCATAAATTCAATCATTATCATATATATATATAATAAAAAAATTTATATATATATATATATATATATATATATATATATATATATATATAATAATATATATATATATATATATATATATATATATATATATATATATATATATATATTATATATATATATATACGTATATATATATATATATATATAATAATAATAATAATAAT
The DNA here is from genome assembly GCA_016584305.1 of Chionoecetes opilio. Classification (NCBI taxonomy): domain Eukaryota; kingdom Metazoa; phylum Arthropoda; class Malacostraca; order Decapoda; family Majidae; genus Chionoecetes; species Chionoecetes opilio. The sequence continues at coordinate 273,583 of JACEEZ010001085.1, read as the reverse complement.
AAAGTAAAGCGCTGTATATAGTGAGCGGCATCGTAGAGTGGTCAAGCTTTCATGCCTTAAAGCTGACACCGGATCCACACTGGCGGCGCGGCGGTGGGGGGCAGGAAGGGGAGGGGGACGGAGAGGGGAGGGGCATGGTGGGGGTGTTGCATTATGGGGGAAGGGACAAGGGAGCGGCTTAAGTGGTGTGAGGTGAGGCACCACAGGCGAAATGTTTGTGGGCCAATTATTGAGTGCCTGTATAAAACTATCCAGGTGAAGTTGAGGGTTTAGGGAAAGGTGGGTTGTGGGTGTGGGGAAAGGTGGGTTGTGGGTGTGGGGAAAGGTGGGTTGTGGGTGTGGGGAAAGGTGGGTTGTGGGTGTGGGGAAAGGTGGGTTGTGGGTGTGGGGAAAGGTGGTTGTGGGTGTGGGGAAAGGTGGGTTGTGGGTGTGGGGAAAGGTGGGTTGTGGGTGTGGGGAAAGGTGGGTTGTGGGTGTGGGGAAAGGTGGGTTGTGGGTGTGGGGAAAGGTGGGTTGTGGGTGTGGGGAAAGGTGGGTTGTGGGTGTGGGGAAAGGTGGGTTGTGGGTGTGGGGAAAGGTGGGTTGTGGGTGTGGGGAAAGGTGGGTTGTGGGTGTGGGGAAAGGTGGGTTGTGGGTGTGGGGAAAGGTGGGTTGTGGGTGTGGGGAAAGGTGGGACTATCGCTTGCACATTCTCAATCACGCAAGTTCGTTACTCCTCCACTGTTATGATGGCTGAAAGAGCATAGACATTCGCAAACTTTCATAAAAAAAATATATATAAATCAAACGTAAGGCTAAAAGTGCAGGGGAAAAGAACTGGATTGAGAAAATTGTCGGCAGATACTTTTTGCATCTATTTTCGGCTTTGGGTCAGGGGCTGATTCCTTAAATTTTTTTTTGGTCTAATGAGTAATTTTAAGGAGTAATTTGAGTCTAATTTGCAGTGAGGGGCGGACGATCTGACATGCCTAGTTGATGCCCGATTTATACTGAATTACTAGTTACTCTCACACACCAGAGAGGAATAATCTTTTCCTTATGCAAGACGACGCTATTAGGAGCTGTCTAATACGATACTACAAGACAATTTTCCTTCTCCATGTTATGACTCAAGAACCCGCCAAATATCTGCTCAGTCAGGCAGTAAACACAAAACTAACGAGGTAATGACTATATTTTCCTCTTATATGTCCACCTCCTATCTCCTCCATCTCTCGTCCTTGGCCATCAAATTTTCACGGCCCTTCTGGTCCCTTTCTGGCCAAGTGATGTAAAGGATGGATCACCAACCCTTACGGTGCTACTTTATCCTGTCCAGAAAGAGTGGTGGGCCCTAGGGATGTCCATTTACATCCTCAAGACTGGTCGGTAAGCGAGTGTGTGAGGAAAATCCTTAAGCGGGCGTATGTATATTTATGGTTACTTGGATAATGTGTAGAAGGTGAAGCACATCAAAACATGAATAGAAGACCATTTGACGGAGAAGCTTAAAGAGAGAGAGAGAGAGAGAGAGAGAGAGAGAGAGAGAGAGAGAGAGAGAGAGAGAGAGAGAGAGAGAGAGAGAGAGAGAGAGAGAGAGAGAGAGAGAGAGAGAGAGAGAGAGAGAGAGAGAGAGAGAGAGAGAGAGAGAGAGAGAGAGATAACATTTGGGCAACGTACTGTATATTACTTTTACTTTATGTTTACAACCGTGTTTTCATTGTTAGGCTCAGCAGTGCTCCGTCCATGTTCCTTTTGATCTGCTGCTTAACTCCTTCACGCCCATATCTTTCCTTTCCTATATGAAATCGTCTGTTATTAGCCATAAAATTACGAAAAGTAACTGAATATATTGAATTAGCTAGTGGACAATGATACTAAACAGGTCATAGCTATAAGATATTACTTATACCCATTAAAATCATTCGTCTAATAGTACCCAAATTACAATAAAAGTTACGTTCTGGGCCTCAAGGGGTTAACGTACAGTATATACACGCGCGATGTTGTGCCTCGTGTGTTACAATATACAGCATTAATCAAAATGTCTAACTTTCCCCTCCTCCCGCTAATCCCCTCTCTCGCGTCTCCTTTGTACTCGCCATCCCTAGACTGTAACCTAATCACGATGTCTCGCTGAAAATTTAAGTAAGAAAAAGAAAACTTAATTGTTATAGCTAATATGGGAACTTTGATACACACACAAGAAAGGCATGTTCAAACTAGCCTCATTATACCTAGACAGATTGTTAACAAAATCTACATCAACACACGGGTTCCAATTTTACTCCTTATGCCCCTCAAAAAACGTATATTTTCCAAACTCTTTCCTTGTCTTGTGAGTTTGTATAACATTTCTCCATTGTAAGTCTAGAAAAAAAAGGTTATTCTGAGAAATTTCTTGGCAGTCGAACCGTCTAATTCTATATTACCGGTTTTCTGTTAGGTCTGACATAAAACACTTCGTAGTATTTTTTTCTATTATTCTGTCTATCAAGGGCCGTTGCGGTATATGCCCACTGAATGATAAGATAAAGTAAACAACTCGCATATCCATACCCGGACCAGTTACAGTACTTTGACCACTGAACTGAACAGTCTTACCATGAATCCATCAAGTATTCTCCTATCCTGGTTTCGGTCATGATATAAACAAGATCCTTCTCCATACTGGCTGTTCGAAGAGTAGAGGCGACGCTAAACAACGCTAAACAACGTTATGCAAGGCTGAGCTAACCCACAAACATAAATGAGGACACAGCACGATCTCTAACCCCAAAACATCGAAATTAACCCCTTCACGCCCAGATCTTTCCTTTGCTATATGAAATCGTTTGTTGTTAACCATAAAATTACGAAAAGTAACTGAATATACCAAATTAGTTAGTGGAAAGGGTCATATCTATATAATATTGCCTATGTTCATAAAAATCGTCGAATGGTGGTTATATTACAATGAAAATTACGTTCTGGGCCTCAAGGGATTGATTATATACTGCCCTCTCCTCCCCACTCCTCATCCTCAGTGCTGTCCCCTCACCCCTCCCACCCTTCCTCAGCCGTGTGACTCACATGCTGTGCTGAACTTCAAAGAGTTATTGTGGTTAACACGAAAGAGTTTTATTCGCCAAAGGGGCAGATCTTTGCCTTTGAAGAAAGATAACCAAATTGAAAGAAAAAAAATTCTGTGAGGAAGATTCTACTTTATTTTTACACTATTCATATTGCATAATGAATAATTGGAGGATTCCAAGTTATGAAACAGTGACAGCTTCAATTTTTCTTCAAAAAAAGGAGGCAAGGGAGGCAAGGCTACACACGCATAGAATCAGTAAAAGCGGAGAAAAAAACAACATTCCGCTGTCCGACACGCCAAGAATGCATTAACACCTTTACGCCAAGATCTTTCCTTTGCTATATAAAATTGTCTGTTGTTAGCCATAAAAATACAAAAAGTAACTTAATATGCCAAATTAGCTAGTGGGCAAGGATACTAAACAGGTCATATCTATAAAGTATTGCTTATATTCGCAAAAAATCGTCTAATGGTACCCAAATTACAATGGAAATTACGTTCTGGGCCTCAAGGGGTTAAACGAGTACAGTTCCACAGAAAAATCTTTTTTTCTCACGAGGTTCTCTAAGACTTCTCGTCCGAACGTATAAATCATGGGAAGATAGAACACAAAAAAAGGTAGACTATTACAGAACCTGAATGTCAACAGAATGGAGAACTTAAGATTTTGGATAACTGTTGCATTAGTAAGATGGACAGAATATGAATAAGTAGAGTCTTCGGTTGAGGGAAAGTGAACAGTGGGATGCAAGAAATAGTCAAGGTCATAAGAGATTCAGATAAAGTGCATTTTTATTTCAAAGAATAATCAAATACTAGGAAATGTTAACAAGGTCATTAGTAGAGAACAAGTTACGGTACACATACAGGTAATTGGAGAGAAATTTTTTTGAGTTCACGGATGCCTTCAACGTCTCTTCCATGAAAACACCCTTAAAATACCTTGATAACGAATATAATAAAACATTTGTGGTGTTAACTTGTGACTGCGTGGGTTGTTGTCTTTCGGGAGAGGCTGCGTGTTAACATTCGAGTATTCCAGCAAGAAAGAAAATGTGTGTTGATAAAGAAATAAATATTTGAACAGACAAAATGCAGGCAGGGAGAAAGTTTTTTTCCTTTCTTGAATATGAAAGAAAATATTCCACTAGAATAGCAAGTTTCTGATTACCTATTCCAGAAAACAAAAACAAAATCGTTTTTAAAATTTTGATTTAGAGTCAAAGAAGTTGGAGGGTAAGGAGATATGTACTTACTGCATTATGATGTCTTACTGACTGTTCGGAATGCTAGATTAACATACCAACTTATGCTTCCTTAACCCCTTCACGCCCAGATCTTTCTTATGCTATAAAAAAATGTATGTTGTCGAGCCATAAAATTGCAAAAAGTAACTGAATATACCACATTAGTTAGTGCACAAGGATACTAAACAGGTCATAGCTATAAAATATTGCTTATATTCACAAAAAATTGTCTACTGGTACCCAAATTACAATGAAAATTACATTTTGAGTCTCAAGGGGTTAAGGGTTTTTCTGGCAGGAAATTTCACCATTTTCCTTCATGTATAAACTATTTTTACAGGTAATCATAGGAAGCAGACCGATAAGCTAATTCACCTTTAGATACGATAAAAAGCAATTGATACATTCAAAAGCCTGAACTATAGATAATAATAAAGTGTAAATTCTGCCACTATGCATAATGGTTTTGTATCTGGTTTTCATTAGTATTTAAAAAATATATCACTGTGTGAGGACTGAGATGCTAGTCTGTAATATTATTTAATTTATCAAACAAAAGACAATATGGATGAAGCACTTTAACCCCTTCACGCCCAGATCTTTCCTTTGCTATATAAGAAATCGTCAGTTATTAGCCATGAAATTACGAAAAGTACCTGAATATACCAAATTAGTTAATCGACAAGGATACTAAACAGGTCATATCTATAAAATATTATTTATATTCACTAAAAATCGTCTAATGGTAGAGAAATTACAATGGAAATTACGATCTGGGTCTCAAGGGGTTAAGGGATAAGAAAGGTTGGCACGGTCACCTTTACCTCCTAGCGTCAGGTCAGGTCAGGTCTCTGCTCACACATTCTACCTGATTTCCACATATTTTCCAGGTGTTGGTGGTGTTGAGGCATTACAGGATGGCCAATGCAAACAAAAGTATCAAGAAAAAGTAACAAAGATAAGATATAGTGGTTAGGTTAGTTTAAGTTGGATTGGGGTTGATTTGGATTTTGTTAGGTTAGGTTATGTTGTGTCAGTTTAGGTTGGATTATGTTAGGTTAGGTCAGTTTAGGTTGGATTAGGTTAGATTAGCTTAGATCAGTTTTGATTGGATTAAGTTAGGTTAGGCTACATTACGGCAGTTTAGGTTGGATTAGGTTAGGTTAGGTCAGTTTAGGTTGGATTAGATTAGGTTAGATTGGGTAAATTTGGATGAGTTAAGTTTAGGTTATTTTTATTACCTCACTTTCGACACATTGATTGCTTAAAAAACTTCTTTCCTACATTCTGTCTGGAAAATATGCGACCTATTTTCCGAGATGTCAGCACCAGCGATCCTTCTCCTTGGCATTCATTATTACGTACATCACTAACTATGTGTCCACGCGGTGAGGAGTGGATGCCGACGGACTGGCTCTAGAAAAGCACACACACTACCCTTGCTTATATAATTCAAAGTGTTTAAGGCTGCTCTGTCCATATTTGGTCTTATATTTATAATTTAACCCCTTTACGCCCAATCTTTCCTTTGCTATAAAAAAATCGTATGTTGGTAGCCATAAAATTACAAAAATTGACTGAATATACCAAATTAGTTAGTCGACAAGATACTAAACAGGTCATATCTATAAAATATTGCTTATAGTCACTAAAAATCGTCTAATGGTAGCCAAATTACAATAGAAATCACGTTCTGGGTCTCAAGGGGTTAAGGATGCCGAGTCCAAATTTGGTCTTATATTTAAAATTTAATATCTTAGCCATGAGATAAAGGTTTAACGCGGTAAGACAGATGAGGGAGGACGGACGTATAGAGGAGAAGGGACGGTCTCAGGCTATTGCAAGGCTTTAGGAACAGTAATATGCGAGTGTTAAGGACATACTGAATTAACAACTAAAGTCAAGAAGATAGTATATAAAATAAAATGGAGATACTTTTGCCTGTCAAATTAATCAAAGGACCGCTCTCCCCCTCTTCCCCTCATCCCACCCACACCCACACACACACACACACACACACCTCACGAATGCGTCTATTTTGTCCTGAATTTGTAAAGTTTCTAGACGCATTTTTTACACCGAAGTTCTCACTGTCACTCCCAATCACCGTTTCTGAAAGAGAGAGAGAGAGAGGAGAGAGAGAGAGAGAGAGAGAGAGAGAGAGAGAGAGAGAGAGGAGAGAGAGAGAGAGAGAGAGAGAGAGGAGAGAGAGAGAGAGAGAGAGAGGAGAGAGAGAGAGAGAGAGAGAGAGAGAGAGAGAGAGAGAGAGAGAGAGAGAGAGAGAGAGAGAGAGAGAGAGAGAGAGAGAGAGAAGAGAGAGAGAGAGAGAGAGAGAGAGAGAGAGAGAGAGAGAGGAGAGAGAGAGAGAGAGAGAGAGAGAGAGAGAGAGAGAGACTTGCCGTTTTAGCTAAATCAGACATACCAAACATTCCTTTTTCTGAGCAACACACAAAGAAAACTTACACGACCAGAAAATCCACAAGTTCCTTTATCTTATACCTGAACACAACCTCCCTAGTAACTATTTGTTTCCTCTTCGCCATCAACACCAAACAATTCTCAATTACCCTTAACATCTCAGGTCTTTCTATGACAATTGATATTTACTGGAACATCACATCCACATCTGATCATCCACTTCTCAAGCTAGAAATAAGATGGTGGACTTATCCTTACGCCCGACGCTCTGTACCTTCCAGTTTAGGTTGGATTAGTAGGTTAGCTTAGATCAGTTTAGGCTGGATTAAGTTAGGTTTGGTTAGATTAGGGCATTTTAGGCTGGATTAGGTTAGGTTAGATTGGGTAAATTTGAAAGAGTTAAGTTTAGGTGTTTTTTTTACCTCACTTTCGACACTTTGTTTACTTAAAAACGTCTTTCCTACATTCTTCCTGGAAAATATGCGACCTATTTTCCGAAATGTCAGCACCAACGATCCTTCTCCTCGGCATTCATTATTACGTACATATTACTAAACGTACGTATTACTGTGCCTTCGTACGTACGTATTACTGTGTCTTCTACTCTTGCTTCCCTAAACGACTGTGCAACCCCTCCGTGTAGTTTCCGTATCGCTCAGGAGGCGTTCAAACAAGCAGGGGGCAATTAATTGGAGCTAATGACCGAACAGCCTCCCAGTGTTTAATATACCACAGTGTTATTATCAAACACATATTCGCTATCATAACACAGTGCTATCTAATACATCCAGGGGGGAAAATGTCCACAGGAGAAACTGTCAAGAAGGGAATATGTCCAGGGGGGAATCTGTACGGGGGGAAAATGTCAGGGGAGAATATGACCGGGCCCCCTATTGAATGAGTTACTTTAAATATCTCACATTTCGCCGTTGTGCTAATTTTTTTTTTTTCCTGGGTACTGTTCTAGTGAAAGTACTTAATTTCGCGCCCTTTTTCCTTCGTCCTTCTTTCTCCGCAGCTCATCGGTCGATTCCGCGCCTTGTCTCTCCACCCTCGTGAGGCAGAGAGTAACGAAGACCCCCCTCCTTGATCCCCCTGCCCGGGCAAACCACAGAATAGACCTTCCTTCCGCTGTTTTCCCTTGAGTGGCTTCAACGAGTTTTTTTTTGGGGGGGGGAGTTCTTTCAATGGTTCAAATTCTTTTAGAGAAGACAATATCGTCACCTCACTAATTCTTTTCAAAAATCTAGCTTTTTTTCTTTCCTTTAGAGAGCACATGGCAGATTCTTTCCTCTCTCTTTACTTTCGGTCGTGGCTTCATCTGCTTGAAAAAAAAAGAAACGAGGCAATACACCTGGAGCTGACTACAAACACAGTCAGGCGAGGGTTTCTCACTGTCCAGCAAGAACAACATAACGATTGTACAAAACTATACTATAGTAGAACAAATTTATGAAGTCCGTTTGGGCGTTGGCTTATTCGGGGGATTCCCTATCCGCGGCGGTGCCAAATCTCGTAATTGGCCAAGTATCGGATTAGACCCTTAGCGAAAACGATAACCCTCACTCTCCATCACTCCTCCCGGCAGAAGCTGATGGGGGCAATCCATCCATATCTCTCTCTCTCTCTCTCTCTCTCTCTCTCTCTCTCTCTCCTCTCTCTCTCTCTCTCTCTCTCTCTTCTCTCTCTCTCTCTCTCTCTCTCTCTCTCTCTCTCTCTCTCTCTCTCTCTCTCTCTCTCTCTCTCTCTCTCTCTCTCTCTCTCTCTCTCTCTCTCTCTCTCTCTCTCTCTCTCTCTCTCTCTCTCTCTCTCTCTCTCTCTCTCTCTCTCTTGAGAGGATCCTTCCTTCGTCTGAATATACAAAACTGAACCCAAAATGATGGCCAGCTGGTTGAACTTCTAACATGTTTGCTTGTGCTATTTCCTCTTCTCATTATACAACTAACTTAAGGCTTTAATATACATGACTTATCCAGCATGACATCGACACTCAGGCAATCCAGCACCAATACCAACACCTCATTCCTGTATATAGCTACTTAGTATACCTCCCCTTCGCCATCAATACCCGTGCACCTGTGTTCACCTACGTATTATCACCACTGTAAACATTGCAAGGTCTCACTATACTCTGGGTTTTTTTTACGAGGCGAAAAATCCTGACCCCTTGCTGTTTACTGACTGATATTTGATGCCAGGAAAAGGGAATAGTACGCTTCTTCTTAATTTCAGTTGCATTTTATCATAGTTAACCATATTATCAGGTAAACATAGGCAAAGCTTTAAGCATGATATCTTAAAATGGAATGGAATTTTCGCCTTGTTAAAATAAATAGACTATACACCACTCGCTGCCTATTCGCTCTTCGGAAACCAAAGATAGAAAAACTGTAAATGTTCATGTGAGAAATTTTATACACGTGAGAATCTATCTTTTGAGGTCCATTATGCTGCTTACGTTGATCAAAGAGTCTCTAGATTGGTAATATTACTAAATTCTACCACATGCGAAAAGTTCTGTTGAGGATTTTTAGACCAGTTTGTTATAGTGTTCCGTGTCTGTCAGTAAGAAAAATAAGAAACTTTCAAGGAACGACTTTTTCTTCTGAGGAAATAAATCGGTTGTCGGCAGGGTATTCTATTATTCTCTTACTGTCTTCTTTATAGGGACTAGAGAACTAAGCGGGTTTTTTGCTGGTTTTTTTTTTTTTTTGGCCCTTGACCAGTCCTTTGTGATGGAAAAAAAAAAAAAAAAAAAAAAAAAAAAAAAAAACCTGCGGCTCAGAAAAACCAATTAACCCACGCGAGGGAAAACAAACAATGAAACTCCTCGGTAACTTACGTTCTCTCAGGGTTATCATGTAGTAGGACTCCTTGGAGGGCTGACTCATCCCTAGGGCGTTGACGGCGACCACCCTGAAGGAGTAGACGGTGAAGGGCGAGAGGTCCGCGACGGTGTGCTGCGTGGCGTTGGTCTCCGTGGCCATGCCGTTGTCCACGTCCCACACACCATCCTCGCCCTTCCTGCGGAGGATAGAAAAAGGTACGTTAGACAGAGACAGAGGCAAGCAAGGCAAGGTAGCTATACTGCCGCACGTTAAGTTGGCGAAAATGGGGCCCCTTCACTCCCCCCATTCCCCTTCTCTCCACTCCGCTCCCTTCTGAACGCACGGGATTGAGGTGTTGGGTGTTGGGTGAGAATGCCTTACTCCAAGTTCCACCCTAAAGCCCCAACATCCAACACCTCAGCCAATCCCATGCGTTCGCAAGGGGGGAGTGAGGAGCCCCAGTTTTCGCCAGCTTAACGTGCGGCGCGTATACATGGGTTCAATGACATGATCGGGTTTTTGCTCAAGGGACGGGTAATGAGCAAGGGTGAAGCTCAAGAACCCTCGACTTTCTGCAATGAGAACAATGTATTACAGGTAACAAACCAAAATTATCATTACAGTTTGAGGACCATGAGAGGTTATGCAGTACGGGTGAGGTAGATAGAAAGGAAAAGGTCGTAAGGAAGGGGTGAGAAAGAGTGTGCCCAGGACCCCATAACTTGAGACCTGAGACACCTACGTAATACCTTAATAGAAGTGTCAAGACAGCACTGCACAGACACGCATTACGTCGGTTTACAGCTGTTCATTTCAGGATTAAGACGCCCAATATCTCAATATGAATAAAGTAATGAAAGGCAGAGTACACAAAGTCCATGACAGATTGTGCAGTACCCGTAATGCACCACAGACGAGCTTGCATGAGTGTACCTTTCAAGCAAGCTCTGTGATCATGTTATTAAGTCAGACGGTAATCGTGGATGCATGGACAGAGAAATATAAGCAGGTATACTCTAATGTAGGTCATACCAAAATCAATATAAGCCCCTCACACTGGTGGAGACATTTGTTCCCATAGACGAGTGCTATTGGAGTTTTGGTAGTGAGGGGCGAGAGTGAGGTCCTCTCCCTATATATAAGATAGAGTATAGAGAGTTATAGACAGAAATACAGCTATGTCACCTTGCTAGCTCGCTCTCCTTGGCGGGAAGAGGCGTAGGAAGAAAGTCTAGTTCCCTAAGAAAGCAATAAAAGGGAAAAAAATATACGTCAAATAAATAAAAATGTTAAAATATTGCATGAACAAGATTTTCAAAGCTACGAGTTGGATATAAATCAAGTCTATAAATATCCTTCGCACATGCTAGAAAAGGAATCACTTCGTATGAAATTAAGCTAATCTCCCGGAAAAATTATAGTTTATTTCTTATATACTAAAAAGAGGCTGAGCTGCTCCCCCCCGTGAAGGTTGTCTCATTTGCATGACATCGACAACAAAAGTATCGGAATAATCAAAAATTTATAATGGCACAATAGGTGGTGACTGGATGGTAAATGATTATAATGACAGAGAATATTATATAACACTCATTATTGATATCACTATGTATGGAGAGAGAGAGAGAGAGAGAGAGAGAGAGAGAGAGAGAGAGAGAGAGAGAGAGAGAGAGAGAGAGAGAGAGAGAGAGAGAGAGAGAGAGAGAGAGAGAGAGAGAGAGAGAGAGAGAGAGAGAGAGAGAGAGAGAGAGAGAGAGAGAGAGAGAGAGAGAGAGAGAGAGAGAGAGAGAGAGAGAGAGATACACACACGGAAAAGAACAAAAGAAAGAAAGAGGCAAAGGAAGAGGTAAAAAGTCCCCAAGAGGTTGATGCGTCCACCGCCACATTGTTCTTGAGGTCGATAAAAGGACAAAAAAGTTCCAAGAGGACGCTGGACATCGCGGTGACTCGAGGAGGAACGTCTCATATAGCTCTTGCTGTGTGTCATTCACCCATAGTCTTGTCCACGGGAATCTGACTCGCGATCGCCAGTTTCACCCTCCCGGTGCGAACTTGGGGCTCATTATTACCGATCTTTGGGTAATGCTGGGACCTTACACACCACACACCCCCATCCCCTTGCTCAAGGTGGACAGTAACCGCCTGAATTGTCAGTGAAAAATCCCCGGGAGCAGTGAGGATTCGAACCGGCTACCACAGAATGGCAGGCCAGGACGCTATCAACTTGACCATCGTGGTGTGTGTGTGTGTGTGTGTGTGTGTGTGTGTGTGTGTGTGTGTGTGTGTGTGTGTGTGTGTGTGTGTGTGTGTGTGTTGTGTGTGTGTGTGTGTGTGTGGTTATCGATCATCAACCAGCTACCTTCATTTGTACACACATTGATCACCCTTCCCCCCAACCCACCGTCTTCCCCTCCCCTCCCCACCTCCCTTACTGAGTTAATACAGGCAAACAATAGCCTCGTTTGGCCACCTTTATACTTGATTCTCCTTTCATTTTCATAGATCAAAATTACTGTGATTAGCGAGTAAGAACCATGGACGTGTGGCCTTGAGTGGGGGCTTCGCAGGGGCCCCGAACACCATGCTGGGTGAAAGAGTTCGAGTGAAAGGATGAAGAGTGTTATGGAGAGGTGAATGTCCTACGGCGGTTCATGGAGAGAGAGAAATGGCTGGACGTCCGTGTTGTTGTGACTTAAGGATGTATTTTAAGCTGTACGAGGCATGATTTTAGAAGCTATAATAATAATAATGATAATTCTATATTCACCCGAAGGCATAGACAGAAAAAAAAACCCAACCTTATATACATACATACGTACATAAAAAAAGAGTAAAATTAATTAACTTAAGTACTAATGCAAATAAAAAATATGACACAGGTATTACTCATTTATTAGTAGTATTATCATATATATTAGTATCATGATCATCACATAGTATTATTAGTATCATTAGTAATTAGTATTATGAGTATTATCTAGTCTGTTTAACCTCAACGCACCCTTGATTTGTCCAGTATACATTCCAAGACGCCTGAGGTAGTTGTAGTTGTTGTAATTTTCACAAAGAGTACTATACAACGAGGTCATCTTTAATACAGGGTAACTAACACAAATCGATTATTGTGTGTGCATAAAAGTCATCAATCTTCCCCTCTTTTCCCCTCTCCTGTACACCTGTGACTCCCTGCGACGCATTCACTTCTTCACTTCTTCTTCACTTCTCTCGTCTTGTATTGAGAGACATGACGCGAGTAACTAATCTGTCATCGTATGTAGGAATTAATGGCACATGAATTAATGGCACTGGAGAAAATGGTACAGGAATTAATGGCACAGGAAAAAATGGCACAAGATTTAATGAAACAAGAGAAAATGGCACAGGAGAAAATGGCATCAGAATTAATGGTACTCGAAAAAATGGCACAACTATTAATGGCACAGGAGAAAATGGCACAGGAATTAATGGCACAGGAGAAAATGGCACAGGAGAAAATGACACAGGAGAAAATGACACAGGAGAAAATGACACAGGAGAAAATGGCACAGGAGAAAATGACACAGGAGAAAATGACACAGGAGAAAATGACACAGGAGAAAATGGCACAGGAATTAATGGCACAGGAGAAAATGACACAGGAGAAAATGACACAGGAGAAAATGGCACAGGAGAAAATGACACAGGAGAAAATGACACAGGAGAAAATGACACAGGAGAAAATGGCACAGGAGAAAATGGCACAGGAATTAATGGCACAGGAGAAAATGGCACAGGAATTAATGGCACAGGAGAAAATGGCACAGGAGAAAATGACACAGGAGAAAATGACACAGGAGAAAATGACACAGGAGAAAATGGCACAGGAGAAAATGACACAGGAGAAAATGACACAGGAGAAAATGACACAGGAGAAAATGGCACAGGAGAAAATGACACAGGAGAAAATGACACAGGAGAAAATGACACAGGAGAAAATGGCACAGGAGAAAATGACACAGGAGAAAATGACACAGGAGAAAATGACACAGGAGAAAATGGCACAGGAATTAATGGCACAGGAGAAAATGACACAGGAGAAAATGACACAGGAGAAAATGGCACAGGAGAAAATGACACAGGAGAAAATGACACAGGAGAAAATGACACAGGAGAAAATGGCACAGGAATTAATGGCACAGGAGAAAATGACACAGGAGAAAATGGCACAGGAATTAATGGCACAGGAGAAAATGACACAGGAATTAATGGCACAGGAGAAAATGACACAGGAGAAAATGGCACAGGAGAAAATGGCACAGGAGAAAATGACACAGGAGAAAATGGCACAGGAGAAAATGACACAGGAGAAAATGACACAGGAGAAAATGGCACAGGAGAAAATGACACAGGAGAAAATGACACAGGAGAAAATGGCACAGGAGAAAATGGCACAGGAGAAAATGACACGGGAGAAAATGGCACAGGAGAAAATGACACAGGAGAAAATGACCCAGGAGAAAATGGCACAGGAGAAAATGACACAGGAGAAAATGACACAGGAGAAAATGGCACAGGAGAAAATGACACAGGAGAAAATGACACAGGAGAAAATGACACAGGAGAAAATGACTCAGGAGAAAATGACACAGGAGAAAATGGCACAGGAGAAAATGGCACAGGAGAAAATGACACAGGAGAAAATGGCACAGGAGAAAATGACACAGGAGAAAATGACACAGGAGAAAATGGCACAGGAGAAAATGGCACAGAAGAAAATGGCACAGGAATTAATGGCACAGGAGAAATGCCACAGGAATTAATGCCAGAGGAGAAAATGACACGGGAGAAAATGACACGGGAGAAAATGACACAGGAATTAATGGCACAGGAGAAAATGGCACAGGAAAAAATGACACAGGAATTAATGGCACAGAAAATTTGGCACATTCTTCAGGGCAGGAATAAATGGCACGTTTTGAGAATTTATTCAAATATGTATACCTGACCTAACCTAACCTAAGCTAGACTAGTAATCGACACTATAAGATGCCATTACTTTTGTGTACCATTTTTTCCTACTCCAAACTTTGTGCCATTTTTTCAAGTGCCATTTTTTTCTGTGCCATTTTTTTCTGTGCCATTTTATCTGTGCTATTTTATTCTGTGCCATTTCCTTCTGTGCCATTTTTTCTGTGCCATTTTTTTCTGTGCCATTTTTTTATGTGCTATTTTATTCTGTGCCAATTTTTCAAGTGCTATTTTTTTCTGTGCCATTTTTTTCTGTGCTATTTTTTCTGTGCTATTTTTTTCTGTGCCATTTTTTCAAAGAACCAACACGAGTACTATCTATGTCATCACCTCTTAATAATATAAAACTACATGTAATACCCAAGCCTGTCCACTGTTTCTTATTCTCTCTCCAGACCTACGTAAGAGCGGCAGGGAAGTGAAGGAATAACGCTGCGATGATAAAGAGTAAAGTGAAATGCTCTCCTACTTATACTGCAACCATTAAAACCTTTCACCCCATTAACTCTCCACCCTCGTTACAATATCACACAATTGTCGCCCTTCCCACTCTTTCTGATTCGATTCCCTTCCTAAATTGGTATACCAGAAATACATATTTTCTTCCTTTTGTGTTCGCTCTATTTAACATGATAAGTGTATATGTTTTTCTCACACGTCGAGAAAATACAAACAATTATAAATCCCCAGAATTTTTTTTTTTTGTGTGAGGAAAAGATTCACGTGAGATTTTTTGCTCTAGTCTTCAATATGTCAACACAAAATGAAGTCTATATTTTATTTAACATGACAAATAAAATGTTCGTAGCTTCGGTTTCTTGTCGTGGAGAACAACCACGAAAGTACAGAACAATTTATCAACGTTCAACTTAAATGTCCAAATGTTTGAGTTGAAATAATGTAAACTTTCTGAATTAAAGTCTATAAGATGACGTACATACATGCATACATATAAACACAAACATAAAATAACAGATTGGTAGACAAGGAGACATAAAGACAGACATGCACCCCCCCCATTATGCAAGAGAGAGAGAGAGAGGAAAAAAAAGGGGTGCATATACAAATATTAAGACAATCAGACAGACAAGCATACAGACAAAGACAGACAGACAAACACCCAAGCGCACGCACACACACAGATACCTCACCTAAAAAAGAAACTGCCATGAGCCACGTAAACCTTAGTTGCAGTGTGAAAAAGAGAGAGAGAGAGAGAGAGAGAGAGAGAGAGAGAGAGAGAGAGAGAGAGAGAGAGAGAGAGAGAGAGAGAGAGAGAGAGAGAGAGAGAGAGAGAGAGAGAGAGAGAGAGAGAGAGAGAGAGAGAGAGAGAGAGAGAGAGAGAGAGAGAGAGAGAGAGAGAGAGAGAGAGAGAGAGAGAGAGAGAGAGAGAGAGAGAGAGAGAGGAGGTGGGAGGGAGGGAGAGGCTCTAGGACACGTCAGCTTTAGTGGAGGAGGTACAATGGAGTGATTCTTCTTTTCCGTGGCCTGCGGATACCTCGAGGGAGGACCCGACGGGAGGCTCGAACCGCGGGGAGCCAAACAAAAGAGGCTCAGAGTCCGTCGCTGAAGGAGGAGAGGGAGACCAAAACTTGTGCCGGAATGGACGCAAAAGAGGAAAGGAAAAATAGACGCCACCCCCCTTAGAAAAAAAAAAAAAAAAAAAAAAAAAAAAAAAATAGAGTGAGAAGAGTTTTGGGTTTTGCTTTATATATCGAATGCACACACGCCCATTGACCGACCGCATGCATTCGTGGGTGGTGGTGGGGTGTGGTGGTGGTGGGTTGTAGTGGTGGTGGGGTGTGGTGGTGGGTTGTGGTGGTGGTGGGGTGTGGTGGTGGTGGGGTGTGGTGGTGGGTTGTGGTGGTGAGCTGTGGTAGTGGTGGGCTGTAATGGTGGTGGGCCGTGGTGGTGGGCTGTGGTTGGCTGTGGTGGTGGGCTGTGGTGGTGGTGGGCTGTGGTGGTGGTGGGCTGTAATGGTGGTGGGCCGTGGTGGTGGGCTGTGGTGGGCTGTGGTGTTGGGTTGTTGTGGTGGTGGGCTGTGGTGGTGGTGGGCTGTAGTGGTGGGTTGGGGTAAGGCCTGAGGGAAAGCTTGGCCAGGGCTCAAGGGCTGCAAGGGGAAAGCTCGGTGGGTGAAAAGGAAAGGGGTTGGGGTAAGAGTTTATGAGGAGGGTCACGATAGGTCAGGGGAAGAACGGGAAATAGTACTGTGTTATGTGTGAAGTTTTGACCCTCGAGTGACGCGCATCTCTTTGCCCTCCCATCACCTTTGCCTCACGACCTGCCTGACTTATATAGATGTTCAGTATATTTCGCCACTCAATATTCTCCAGGAAAGTTTGGAAAGTTGGGAACGTGTACGTATCATGATAAGTGTACGTGTTATTTATTAGTATTACTATTACTGCTATTATTATTATTACTATTATTATTACAGCGTCAATTTGCTGAAATGATATAATGTCGAACAGGTTTTTTTTCGCTGGCTATACGAGTGATACTTTATTCCAGTTATTTTGTTTTCCATATAACGGTATGTCTGTCTATCTGCCTGTCTAAGTGCCTTACTGCCTGTTTATCTATCTGTCTATCCGTCAGTCCATCTACCTGTCTGTATCTGTCAATATCTATCCTCACTCCCTCCTTCCGAACGCACGGGATTGGCTGAGGTGTTGGGTGATGGATATTTAGGGCGGAACTTGGAGTAAGGCATTCTCACCCAACACCCAACACCTCAACCAATCCCGTGCGTTCGGAAGGAGGGGGTGAGGGGCCCCATTTTCGCCAACTTAACGTGCGGCGAGTATAGGTGTATCACAAAGGTTACAGGGAGTTTCGTACACAAGTTGTTTCGTACCCAGGTTTTGTTAGTTGTTTCGTACACTGATTTTGAGTTTTTTCGTACATACCTGGTGTCATTTCGTAACTCTAGTAATGAAGTTCAACTCTGAGCTGAGTGTAAGAAACGACTATGGTTTCATATAGACTACGAAACAACTTTTTGGTGTACGAATCTACTGGTGTACGAAACAACTTGTGTACGAACTGACTGCACCCCATCACAAGGACATCCCCAACCTGTTATCTTTCCTTGTTTTCCGTTTCCTGGTCCCACCTTCAACATCGGGCTTTTACCTTTCATTTCACACCGGCAGACAGGCAGGCTCAGATGGCTCACTGCGAGGAATCTGATCACGCCAGTCTTCCTATAGTGAGGCGTCGCTATGACTCCCTTCAGCGTATGTCAACAGGCTTGGCTACACCTCACATCTCGAAGCGTTCACATTGAGGTTCCTGGAGTTACTCGCTTCTACGTCGGGTTTCACTAAATCACTATAATGTCGTCTATAACTAAATCATTCACTAAATCACTATAATGTCGGTCTATAGCCTCGGTAATTCCTTCATGCTTCATCGTATTCAATTGAACCGATGCTTGTTGATGGGGCTACTTAATTATGCAGGACGGGGAAATCATCAAGAGGTCGATTAATCAGGCAGGCAGGCAGATAGACAGACATACCGTTATATGTAAAAAAAAAAAAAACACTCATCACTCGTATAGCCAGCGGAAAAATCTGCTCGACATTTTATCATTTCAGCAAATTGACGCTGTAATAATAATAGTAATAATAATAATAGCAGTAATAGTAATAATAATAATAAATAACACGTACACTTATCATGATACGTACACGTTCCTAACTTTCCAAACTTTCCTGGAAAAATATTGACCAATTGGCTACGGGGAAAGAAGCAGAAGCAAAACTATGTTCCAGCAAGGATAATTTTCTTCACCATTTCTTCCGGACATCAGGTGTGTGTGTGTGTCAAGACAGATGACGGATCACGGAGGCAAACAGACCCGTTTCTGTTCGTGTACACACCTTCCATTAGCACGGGAGGGTCAACACCATTGTACTTATGGGTAACGATTGGCAACCTCCTTTTCTAGGTATGTACACCCTTCTTCTTGAGAGTTCCGTGTTTTTTCCCAGTGTGTGTTCCAGGCCTGGCAGGGAAGAGCAGGTGCTGTGTATCCAGTAACTTTGCCTGAGTGTTTTGCTTGGGGAAAAAATGTAATTCTTATTAAAATCTTATGCAGATTGCAAAGCTTATAAGCCACGTTTCGCTAATATCTTTAATTTTATCTCATCCCTCATGTTTGCAAAATGCACCTTATTTCACGCCTCGAGTTTCCATGAGGCCTTCGCAGCAGCCCCGTCATTCCAGCGAGGCAGTACCACTACCGGCCGCTCGCTTGCTGTGACGGACGACCATTGATCAGGGTCTTGGCTGCTGCGAGAAAGTATCCCTTTGTGTGGGAATCATGTTCAACCTGTTCTGAGTGTAGCCAGTGCTCCACCACACTCATACCTTTTATATCCCAACTAAGTAAACGAATCCCAACTAAATTAATCTATATGTATATTTTATATTTCGATATAACATGTTCGATACTCAAGTCCACACGATTCCACGACTGTTGTAATTAAAAAATTTGAGACATCAGGTCCATAAAAGAGTCTCGGCTCAATGGACCGCGACTTGTATATAAGTAATGTATAATTTATTTTGTGTATGTTATGTTGAGCCTAATAAAACAATCAATCAATCAATCAAGTAAAGGTAGATAAACGTAAGGACGTAATTTTCTAAGTATATTCTAGATACTTAGCAGTTTATACAGTTTATGTAGAACAGAGAGATACACATTTTCGATTTAATTTCTTTGATATTGTAATCAGCAGAACGATTTTTTTTTGTCAGGTAAACATTATTTCTAAATTAGATCTTAAGTTGCCAAATTTAGTGGCAAACATTGTCACATAAAGCTTAAGTATGGGTTATTATTATTATTAATATTATATTAATATTAATATTATTATTATTATCATTAAATATTATTATGGGAATATCTACAGCCGCTGGTGACCACATATGAAACGCATCTCCCATCATAACAGGTGCAGGCGCCTTCACACCCCTGCAGGACTCATCACCACGAGGCCCCGAGCTCCATCCCTTCACGAGCGGCCTCGGAAAAAGTGGCGTACATGGCGGGAGGGGCCTGTCCAATGTTCATTGCCTATCCATTGCAGTTTAGTCGTTCACGTCAGACATTTTATGTACAACGCCAGTGATACATTTCCTGAAGATTTTACTTTTCTTTGATTTGTGATGCCTTTTCCAGGGATGGAATAATATGTATCCTTTGTTTATGGTTTAGTTTTCATTTTTAGTTCATGCCACTGGTTGGTTTCTTACTTGCAGTAAAATATTTTATGACAAAATTGATATATTCAATTTATAACACAATAGAAAAATAATTATGTTTGTGAAAATTTCGCGAAAAAAAAAGTGTACATTCGTCCTTGTTTAAAATATATGTACATTATACGATTGCTAAATATGTGTGCTTCTGATTTTGCCGATCCTTATTTTGTGCATGTCCTATTAAAATGTGTGTGTTGAAAGGTGCGTGAGCATAGGAAAGTGCTGATTATATATATATATATATATATATATATATATATATATATATATATATATATATATATATATATATATATATATATATATCCTGAAAGAGCAAGTGTATATTTTCAGGTTTATGGGTGGCTGGTATATTTTCATTTGTTATTCACTGGAATTACCAGTAATCCCCGGCTTGCCCCATGGTGGTATCATAAACATATTCAGTGGAGTCCCCCCCCCCAGGCCGTGGGGCACACAATCCGTGCAGATATCCGCTACCTTTTCTTTACTTTTTATTCAACACATCTCAACAAAGATTCAAATATATGCGTAAGATTATAGCAGCGAACATGATATGATTCGATAAAAAAATTCTGAGTGAATATATCTCATTTCTGTTTTGTGTGTTTGTGTGTGTAATTACCTCAAGGCGTGATCGAGCACTGGACACGCGATCTACACCTATTACCCTGCCGGAAAGAGGTTAGAGCACATAAAAACCGATCTTTGGGTAAAGCTGGGACCTCACACCTCACACCCTTGCTCAATGGCTATCTGTGAGCGTGTATCTTGGTGGCTACACACTAGTCGAGGGTTGTGTAGGAGGGGAGGAACCTTAACTGGCTGCCATAATAGAGGGACACACGATGCACTACCACGGTATCCCAGGCGTTGCTCTTCCCGCCCCCCACACGCCCGGCCCAAGTCCTGCCTCGGCAAGCACACGATGGATTTGCTGCCGCCTCTTCCCTGCTGCTGTGTTTGTGCAGGGACTTGATGGCCGCCGCTCTAACAAAGCTTTATCATCTAATATACTATAGGAGTAGCCGTGTGTCTGTGTGTGTGTGTGTCTGTTTTGGGTAGCCGAAACTGTAAATTCTATTTTGATGAGAGTAGGCTCAAAAAATCGCAAATAAATCATAGGTGGTAAGCGGCTCGGTCCCATGTCGATTGAATAATTTTGAAGGGGGGTTTTGGGCTAAAAACACTTTTAGGAGTATTAGATTACAGGAAAAAGTCTGCGGTAGCGTCTTGCCGTATTCCACAAACTCTGTAGACTCATGGACTTAAACGTTTGTGTGCGTGTGTGCGTTGGAATCACACGGAACACAAAGGGTTGGAATCACACGGAACGTGGTCTACCCCGAGGCACTTTGACCAGTGACCCACGACAGCAACAACACGATTGGAGTTTGCAATCACATGTTGTCTAATATATACTACTACTACAAACATCAATACATGGGTCCGAAGGGCCCACAAGCAATTGTCATTATTACTATAACGCTATAATAATTAAATGGCTATTTTTTCTAAAGAATACTGACAACTGCTGTATGAAATAACGCTGTATATGAACAACGATATTATGCATATTAACAACCACTGTATATGAGAAAAAAAATAATAATGATAATAAACAATGTTTAAAGGCACCGTTCCATACATTAAAGCCCAGATATTAACCCTTACACACACACATTTTTCCTTTGCTATATGAAATCGTATGTTGTTTGCCATAAAATTATGAAAAAGTAACTAAATATACCAAATAAGTTAGTGGTCAAGGATACTAAACAGGTCATATCTATAAAATATTACTTATATTCACTAAAAATCGTATAATGGTAGTTATATTACAATGGAAATTACGTTCTGGGCCTCAAGGGGTTAAGATCAATACATGTACATTTTGATATCGACTTATAAAAAAAGTTTCTAAGGCGTCCCAGGGAGGAAAAGACAGAAAGAATCTCATACATTTTCGCGCCAAAGAAATCGTGAGAAAAGTGCAAAAACGTGTCGCAAGTCTTAGCAGCTCTGGTTGTATATATCTGGCGGGTTTAGATAATATAATCTGAGGAAATAGCAAGATGTGAGGATTTGCAGCGGAGACAGAGTTAGAAAGAGAGAGAGAGAATCCTGCATTGTAGATATTCTGACCTTACCAACCCACTCTCTCTCTCTCTCTCTCTCTCTCTCTCTCTCTCTCTCTCTCTCTCTCTCTCTCTCTCTCTCTCTCTCTCTCTCTCTCTCTCTCTCTCTCTCCCCTAGTCAATATTTCCGAGCAGTTCCAGAAAACATCGAACTTAAAGCATAAAATACAAGTAACTGTCAGTGTAAAAGGACGAGATTTGTTGATGAAAATTCAGGTTCGTTAAAAGATTTGCCCTCAAATATAACAAAGTCCCAGAGATTTAGTGTTAAACGTGTACAGAACGAGATTAAGCGCTTGGTAGCATCCAGTACAATGATACATTATGTGTCAACCACTCAACCTTAATTAAACACACAGGAATAAAATTTTCATAGGTACATAAACAGCTTATCTTGGCGTAAAACCTTCATCCTTTATGGGTAGGAGTGTCACCTTTAAAGCAGCCCAGAGGTTATGAATTCTTGTGGTATTCTGATATGAGGCCGGGTCTCTTAGTGTGTGTGGGGGGAGGGGGGGTCCAGATCAGTCCCTTAGTGTGGGAGGGTCCAGAGCAGTCCCTTAGTGTGGGAGGGTCCAGAGCAGTCCCTTAGTGTGGGAGGGTCCAGAGCAGTCCCTTAGTGTGGGAGGGTACCGAGCAGTCCCTTAGTGTGGGAGGGTACCGAGCAGTCCCTTAGTGTGTGAGGGTCCAGAGCAGTCCCTTAGTGTGGGTGGGTCCAGAGCAGTCCCTTAGTGTGGGAGGGTACCGAGCAGTCCCTTAGTGTGTGAGGGTCCAGAGCAGTCCCTTAGTGTGGGAGGGTCCAGAGCAGTCCCTTAGTGTGGGAGGGTCCAGAGCAGTCCCTTAGTGTGGGAGGGTCCAGAGCAGTCCCTTAGTGTGGGAGGGTACCGAGCAGTCCCTTAGTGTGTGAGGGTCCAGAGCAGTCCCTTAGTGTGGGTGGGTCCAAGCAGTCCCTTAGTGTGGGAGGGTCCAGAGCATCCTTAGTGTGGGAGGGTCCAGAGCAGTCCTTGTGTGGGAGGGTCCAGAGCAGTCCCTTAGTGTGGAGGTCCAGAGCAGTCCTTAGTGTGGGAGGGTACCGAGCAGTCCTTAGTGTGTGAGGGTCCAGAGCGATCCCTTATGTGGGAGGGTACCGAGCAGTCCCTTAGTGTGGGAGGGTCCAGAGCATCCTAGTGTGGGAGGGTCCAGAGCAGTCCTTGGGGAGGGTCAGAGCAGTCCTTAGTGTGGGAGGTACCGAGCAGTCCCTTAGTGTGTGAGGGTCAGAGCAGTCCTTAGTGTGGGAGGGTCCAGAGCAGTCACCTTAGTGGGGAGGGTCCAGAGCAGTCCTAGTGTGGGAGGGTACCGAGCGTCCTTAGTGTGTGAGGGTCCAGAGCAGTCCTAGTGTGGGTGGGTCCAGAGCAGTCCCTTAGTGTGGGAGGGTCCAGAGCAGTCCTTAGTGTGGGAGGGTACCGAGCAGTCCCTTAGTGTGGAGGGTCCAGAGCAGTCCCTTGGGTGTGGAGGGTACCGAGCAGTCCCTTAGTGTGTGAGGGTCCAGAGCAGTCCCTTAGTGTGGGAGGGTACCGAGCAGTCCCTTAGTGTGGGAGGGTCCAGAGCAGTCCCTTAGTGTGGGAGGGTCCGAGCAGTCCCTTAGTGTGTGAGGGTCCAGAGCAGTCCTTAGTGTGGGTGGGTCCAGAGCAGTCCCTTAGTGTGGGAGGGTACCGAGCAGTCCCTTAGTGTGTGAGGGTCCAGAGCAGTCCCTTAGTGTGGAGGGTCCAGAGCAGTCCCTTAGTGTGGGAGGGTCCGAGCAGTCCCTTAGTGTGGGAGGGTACCGAGCAGTCCCTTAGTGTGGGAGGGTCCAGAGCAGTCCCTTAGTGTGGTGGGGTACAGAGCAGTCCCTTAGTGTGGGAGGGTCCAGAGCAGTCCCTTAGTGTGGGAGGGTACCGAGCAGTCCCTTAGTGTGTGAGGGTCCAGAGCAGTCCCTTAGTGTGTAGGGTACCGAGCAGTCCTTAGTGTGAAGGGTACCGAGCAGTCCCTTAGTGTGGTGGGTACCGAGCAGTCCCTTAGTATGTGAGATACGAGCAGTCCTTAGTGGTGAGGTCCAGAGCAGTCCCTTAGTGTGTGAGGGTACCGAGCAGTCCCTTAGTGTGGGTGGGTCCAGAGCAGTCCCTTAGTGTGTGAGGGTACAGAGCAGTCCCTTAGTGTGTGAGGGTACCAGAGCAGTCCCTTAGTGTGTGAGGGTACCGAGCAGTCCCTTAGTGTGTTAGGGTACCGAGCAGTCCCTTAGTGTGTTAGGGTACCGAGCAGTCCCTTAGTGTGTGAGGGTACCGAGCAGTCCCTTAGTGTGTGAGGGTACAGAGCAGTCCCTTAGTGTGTGAGGGTACCGAGCAGTCCCTTAGTGTGTGAGGGTCCAGAGCAGTCCCTTAGTGTGTGAGGGTACCGAGCAGTCCCTTAGTGTGTGAGGGTACAGAGCAGTCCCTTAGTGTGTGAGGGTACCGAGCAGTCCCTTAGTGTGTGAGGGTACCGAGCAGTCCCTTAGTGTGTGAGGGTACAGAGCAGTCCCTTAGTGTGTGAGGGTACCGAGCAGTCCCTTAGTGTGTGAGGGTACAGAGCAGTCCCTTAGTGTGTGAGGGTCCAGAGCAGTCCCTTAGTGTGGGTGGGTCCAGAGCAGTCTCTTTGGCCAGGTATTCCCGACGCACCAAAGGAATTCGATTATTCATCAATCCAAAGTAAATAAAGGAAAGTTAAGTTGCTCACACATATTATCAAGAAGGAAATTTTGCTTGAGCTCCGTTGTTACATAAGGAAGCTACAAGAGGCCGTGAGACCTACATGTGGAATTCTCTGTCACTTAACACTACCTTTATCCATCTTTCATCCCCATATCCCCATCCATAAAATTGTCTTGCCTCCTTATTTGCACTAATACCTGATGACTGAGTCCATTCCACTCCTTTGTTGGGGATGATGACAATTGTGCAACTCATTACAAAGTCTGTGTAACCTACAATATTTTCTCACCTATCTGTGTCCCCGCATACACAGCCTCACTTTTAGATATCTCATTCTGCGGGCGTATCGTGGAAAGCGTTGTGTATTACCGTTCACAGGTCAACACAATGAAATATTCACGACCCCAAATGGCGCGGCCATGTTTCCTTCACGCCCCTGTCCGCGAAAACCTTTTCCCCCACACACCACTAACATGAATCGCCACTACCACCACTACAACCGCCACTACGTACTACCATTACCACCACATCACAACCACCACTACAACCGCTACTACTACCATTACCACCATCACCACCACCACTACTACTACCACCACTACTACTACCACCACCACTACCACCACTACAACCACCACCACCACCACCAGTACAACCACCACCACCACTACAACCACCACCACCACCACTACTACCACCACCACCACCACCACTACAACCACCACTACTACCATTACAACCACCACTACAACCACCACTATTACCACTACCACCACCACTACTACCACTACCACCACCACTACTACCACTACCACCACCACCACCACCACCACCACCACCACCACCACCACCACCACCACCACCACCACCACCACCACCACTACTACTACCACTACCACCCCCGCGTGCCTCTCCTCATCACCATCACTGCATCATATCAACATTGATGACGGTAATACTGAAAATAGTAATAATTATGAAAATGACAATTACTAAATTATTATTACCATTATTATAATATCATTATACAATATAATTATTACAGCCATTTGCAGTGGGCTCTCCGCTTTGCTAACTGAACAAATTAAAGTTACAATATACTCTGCAATATTACAACCAATACTTCTAATAATAGTAGTACTAATATCAGTACTAATAGTAATAGTGGTGGCAGCAGCAGCAGTAGTAGTAAGTAGTAGTGGTGGTGGTGGTTGTAGTGGTGGTGGTGGTGGTGGTGGTGGTGGTGGTGGTGGAGGTGGAAGTAATTGTGGTTGTTGTTGTTGTTGTGTGGTGGTGGTGGTGGTGGTGGTGGTGTGTGGTGGTGGTGGTGGTGGTGGTGGTGGTGGTGGTGGTGGTGGTGGTGGTGGTGGTGGTGGTGGTGGTTCCTATATTTGTTTATATTTATGTATGTGTGTGTGTGTGTGTGTGCGTGTGTGTGTATGTGTGTATGTATGTGTGTGTGTGTGTGTGTGTGTGTGTGTGTGTGTGTGTGTGTGTGTGTGTGTGTGTGTGTGTGTGTGTGTGTGTGTGTGTGTGTGTAATCCTTAGCAATTTATGCAAGGGGTATATTTTATGGTAAAAGCTGTATGAGTAGTAGGGGTAGAGACAACAGAAGTATGTAGCAGCAGAAGTTATATAATAGTCGTGGTAGTTATATATGTTGTAGTAGTGGTAATGATAGCAGTATAATATAGTAAGTAATTTAGTAGTAATGATAGTAGTATAATATAGTAAGTAATACAGTGGTATAGTAATAGCCGCGGCGCCACGCCCGTCATCTTGGTCCACACACTCGTCCTCCTCTCTGTCGCTCCTCTCATCCTCTCGCTGTTGTATTTCACTGTACAAGTCCTCACCGTCAGTGCTTTCATTTCCGCTGTCGTGGCTCTTTAGGCCTCCCTCCCCCTCACTGTCACTGTCGCTGTTGTATTTCACTGTACAAGTCCTCACCGTCAGTGCTTTCATTTCCGCTGTCGTGGCTCTTTAGGCCTCCCTCCCCCTCACTGTCACTGTCGCTGTTGGTGTTGTCATACGCGCGCGGCGTCCCGAGCTCGCAGCACCTGACTGCTTTCTTCCTGAAGGACGTGAGAGTTGCCGTCTGGCGCGCCACGGGCTACCACGCATTCCTGCACTTTGTCCAGCATGTCGCGGGGCAGAGGCTGTCGCAGGGTTTTCAGGTGTTTCATGCAAGCAGTAATCAAGCAAGTGATCACTTGATGTTGTCTTGGCGGCCAGATGAAGTAACCTGGTAGTACATTTTCTGCCACAGGTTTCTCTCGTACTCTTCCGTAACGTATTCAATGTTTTGGTGGACGCGTTGAGGCGGCGGCGAGGAGATGCGGCACGCCTCTGCTTGTGTTGCCGCAGCCTCAGCGGGCAGGCCTCCAGATGGGCGTCCATGTCCCGCGGCAGCTGGTCCTCCGTGGCGGGGTCGTAACACGCACTCGACACCCAACGCTTGCCGCCTTTCCCCTCACCGCCGTGCTCGCAACCGTTCTCCTTGTACCCATCGCAGAAGTTGTCTTCCTCGTCATTGGGCCAGTAACGTTGATATTCTTCCGTGTCTTCTTTCGAGCCGCTCTCCTCTCTTCTCTTCTGTCGCTGACATTGCCCTTTGTCGCCATACAGTTTTCTCTTTTTTCTTCAAAATTTGTGACGCTCCTCTTTCTTTCTTGGACAGTCATGCGTTTCCTCAGAGTCCATGTTTCCGCATTTACCAGCGGCCTTGATACCAGCGTGACGTTCTTCGCCGCGTTTCACCACCATAGTGTACTTTTAGGGCACGTTTGAATCCCACGGCTTC
This sequence comes from Chionoecetes opilio, assembly GCA_016584305.1. NCBI lineage: Eukaryota > Metazoa > Arthropoda > Malacostraca > Decapoda > Majidae > Chionoecetes > Chionoecetes opilio. The sequence goes on along the minus strand of JACEEZ010001085.1, from coordinate 246,108 downwards.
CAATCGTCAGCCACACACGCCAGGTGGGTGGCGGTGGTGGTCGCCATGGCCCTGATGGTGGGCAACACCTCCTCGCGGTCAGAGCAGCGGCTGCTGGTGGCGCTGCAGCTCCTCAACTAGGCCTGAGGCGGTACTCACCATTTCTACCTCCTCGGTGTTGAGTTTGTTAGTGCGGTACATGTAAATGTTGTGCCTTCTTTGTTTAATCATTAGGTGTGTATTCTTCCTTGTTTTAGCTTTAGCTTAGAGTGTGAAACTTCTTCAACCATTCCTATCAAAGTCCTGCGCAGTTTTTGCACATGTCAGGAATCAGTGAGCGGGTCCTCTGGGACCTGCAGTTTTCTCTGACCCTCGTATTTCTGGTCCCGGGTTCCTTGTTCTTCCATTGGCAGGACGGTTATGCATTCTCTTCTCTGTGACTTGTGACTGTTGGGACCTGCCAGGTATCGACGAGTGGCTCCTCTGGAACCTATAGATTTTTCTAATCCTCGGATCTTTGACGGTGGAGTATGTTTCTCCACTGGGAGGACGACTTCCATTCCATAGGCTCACTTGTAGTGTTTTGGATCGGCCGGGGATCTGCGAGTGGGTCTTCTTGGACCTGCATCCTTTGAGCCTTGTACCTCTGGTGTCGGAATCCTTGTTTCTCCAAGGGGAGGGCGGCCTCCACTGTAGTTTGCTTGACGTTCTTTTCTTCGTGTCATTTACTTTCGCTCGTTTAGCAGTATGGAAAGTATTTTCTATTTCCATTTCCTCCTCGTAAGGGACATTTTGTTCTCCTGACCTGCAAGTGTCTTGCTGCACAACAGTTATTGTGATGTTCTGTAGCTTTCGTTTTTGAGGACCAAGCTTGTTAATATCCTCTTGGCAAGATGTGCCGCGCGCCACGGGCACACGTTGCACCCACCGGGAGGGAACTTACCACTTTTGCTTTTCCGGAACGCCCTTCTCTGACGCAGGCGTGCTTTCTTTTCTTTCTTGATGTAGTAAGGTGATGCGCGTGTCTCCTGAATGTGTGAAGCCGCGCCTTGCCGCCATGGCCTGCACGTCTTTCTTGAACGCCTCCTGGTCGTTGTGCAGCGCCTCGAGGCGGGCATCCCATTGTTGCAATGTGCCCATGTTCAGTTTATGATAATCATAATAAAGGAATTCCCGGTCTTTGACGGGGTGAGGCACGTCATCCAGTTTGAAGCGAAGGCGTCGTGGTCGCGGGGGTTTGTCATGTGCGGGAATCTGCCGCTGCTGCACACTGCAAGGTGCCTCAATTCCCGCCTTGAAGTGCTGGTTGACCCTCTGGCCCTCCACTGCCCTTACATCACTTTTCGGTGAGCTAAAGTTTACCTTGGAACGTTTAGCGGCGCTAGTAGGTATTTGTTCTTGCTCATAATTCAGCTTTTGCTTTAGTGACCTGCGAGACTCACGCTCCCCGTTCACCTCCATCCTAGTTACGTTATCTTGGTGGACCATCTCATCGCGGGGCTCACTTTGCCTGGTTACATCTACCATGTCCACTTCGTTAGCGAACACCCTCTTACCGCGGGGCTCACTTTGCCTGGTTACATCTATCATGCTCACTTCGTTGGCGTAGACACCCTCTCCGTTAGACTTGCCTCCGCCGCTCACGTCGAGCATCGTCACCTCGTTGTCATAGACCCACTCACCGGGGGATCCATTGAACCTTGTGACGCACTTTTCATAGACCCAATAATCGGACGACTCGCCGTCCCCGCTAAGGTCGGTCATCACAACATCGTTCTCGTACGGCAGCGTCATGATGCGAGGGTGCCGCGCGGCGTCCCTGTCGGCGCAGGCTTTCATCACAACGTCGTTCTCGTAGGGCAGCGTCATGATGCGAGGGTGCCGCGCGGCGTCCCTGTCGGCGCAGGCTTTCATCACAACGTCGTTCTCGTAGGGCAGCGTCATGATTCGAGGGTGCCGCGCGGCGTCCCTGTCGGTGCAGGCTTCCCGTCGCTGGTTGCGCCAGGGGTTTCGTTGACCATAGTGACGGGTCGGATGCATTTTCTCGTTATGGTTTCCCTCAGGCTCCCGGGCATCGACATTCTTCTGAGGGACCATTGCGGCCTATTGCCTCTCCCTGGTGGCTGCCTCGCGTCGGGCCCACGCCACACGCGCGGGCCCAGCTTGGGGGGCTGAGGAGGCATCAGGCATTCCGTGGCAAGGCATTGTAGTTGTAGATTGTCTCTTGGGATGCATTTTCTTTCTAAGGGTTTGAGTAGTAGCTCCTTCCATCAGTGGTCTGAGATATTTCTTAACCCTGATGGGTTTGTCAAACAGGTACCTGGGACACCCCCGCAATATTAAAGATGTTTTTTCTTAGGTATTGGAACCTCATCGCTGCCGAGGTGGGCCCATGTCGTCTCAACTCCAACCTCCTCCATATTTGTAGTTACATAACCTCGCTACTTTCAAGGAAGACAGTGATTGGCTACGGTCATGTACTAACTCCAAGCTCTGCCGCGACCGGTTCCAAGATTGGACAAAAGTTCGGAGGGGACATGTCCCCCCCGTCTCTCTCTCTCTCTCTCTCTCTCTCTCTCTCTCTCTCTCTCTCTCTCTCTCTCTCTCTCCTTTTCTTTGCCATCAACGTCCATCACACATTACCTGCCGTGCATACATTCCACACATGCCAAGTAAGATTAATATTGATAGTAGTAGTAGTAGTAGTAGAAGTAGTTGTAGTAGTAGTAGTAGTAGTAGTAGTATTTGTAGAAGTAGTAGTAGTAGTAGTAGTAGTAGTAGTAGTTAGTAGTAGAAATGGTTGTACGAAATGTTGTTGCTGATAGTTAAATGGAAAATTTTGAGAAAAAACTAAGAACATGTGAAGGTCACACCGTAGTTGTTTGTCTGTCTTTGCTCCTCGAACACTTTCATTCTATCGATATCATATCAAACGGCATCATGCTACCAAAGAAGCTAGTAAAGACATGATTGTATTTATCAAATCTCTTTTTCCAGAAACTTATGGTATGAGTATTATTTGCATTTTTCTTTTTCCGATTATGGGATGCGATCAGCAGATGAGAAACACATCGCGTGACACACCCCCACATAAATATGTGTGCGTGCGTGCGTGCGTGCGTGCGTGCGTGCGTGCGTGCGTGCGTGCGTGCGTGCGTGCGTGCGTGCGTGCGTGCGTGCGTGCGTGCGTGCGTGGATGGGTGGGTGGGTGGGTGGGTGGGTGGGTGGGTGGAAGGGTGGGTGTGTGTGTGTGTGTGTGTCATGGCTACTAGTGTGGGAGGCGCAGCAGGGATAGTGACATGGTGGTGGGTTCGTAATCAGCGTTGGGGTTGGCAGGACAAAGTAAGACGTTGGTTTTATAGCGTCGTATTGCCTAGTGGTCACTCACAGGAGGAGATTGCTGCTCCGAAAGTATTTGTTTAGCCAGACCAAGAGGACCAAAGTGCAAATACAAGTAATCCAACATAAATATTTACATAACATTTTTTCTATCTTTCATAGTAAAAAAAAACTGACGGGACTTAAATGTGGAACTTTTTTTTCCAGACGAGATGCGCCGCACGAGTATTAATTAATATTCAGAGAAGATGCGTATTTTTCGTTTTATTATTTTTTTTTTCAAGACTGCT
>JACEEZ010001085.1:235000-237500 GCA_016584305.1 Chionoecetes opilio | reverse complement strand
ACTATCAAGATGGTGATAGATGAGATAGATGATAGATGATTTGCCTTAAAAATTTGGTCAATTTTTATTCACCAGATTTTGATGACACTTGGTTCATAGTAGCTTTTGTACGTGCTGATTACGAATCTGGTCTTAGTTTTTCGATATTTGGTTTTTAAATCTTATTTTTAGCCGTTCTCAGCTTATTTATCCCCGTAAACATATGTTTTATACCTTTTGCGCCCGTTTGCTACTATTATCTTAACAATGTATATAAATACACAACAAATAAACATATAAGAACCCAGGCTATACTTACGTAGGACAGAATAAGAGTAAGTTTCTTCCGCCATACAATGTGTTGCGCGTGAGTTTTCTTTGAGTCTGCCTTAATTAAAAATCTAAAATTTCACACACTTGAATCGGAGTGCCAGAGTGGTATACAAAAGGGGACTATGCGCCCGGTTCACACTGCACGGATAGGGAGTGACGTCACTGATGACGTCACCCGGGTAGACACGGATAGCAAAACGGGGTAGTGTGAACCGGGCCTTAGTAATTCTTGACTTTAACTGAAGTAAATTTTAGGATGCCCTTTGTAGCTTATATTCTGTGTGTATGTGCGTATGAATGTATGTATGTATGTGTGCACTAACATATGAAACTGTGTAATGAAACAGATACACGACGTTGCCGTTGGTTATAACAGGCTTAACCCGTTGTTACATTATTTTACGTTGTGCCGTTGTTATAGTTATGTATCTGTACGGCTGAAAGCATTATACAACTCGCCTCTTCTCTTGTCTTCATAAATGTATGAAATAACTTATATTATCACATTCTGTAAAATACAAACAGATATATATACATTCTGAACATAATATATATTTCGATGGTGGAGTTAAAAATTATAACTGGATTTGAAGAGAAAGAAAGGATTGATGTTCATAGAGTACTTCTTCGTTTTTCACGTACTGGCCAAGGACTACAAAAAACAAAGAGAAGTCAGCTTAATCACCTCTCTTTCTATTCATGCGCAGTAGAAGAGTTACAAAAAAATGAGTATCAGATTGGAAAAATTTCGTAATGCTGCTCTCACATAGAAGTTCAAATCACAAGGAGTGGATAAAACAGAATCAGACAGAGTTTTCCAGTGAATGGGATAAATGGATGAAGATCCGTGGATTACCTCACAGTGATTCCCACACAAAGTTACCATTAAAAGTCCAAGAAACCTAACCTACCCTAACCGTAACCTAACCTGACGTGTCCAAGAGTAAACGCGACATACTCTTCCAGAAAACGGGAATATCAATCAATCAATCATTGGGGGCATACGCCGGGGGGCGCGTCGCCTCGCCCACCCTACGACGCCACTCCCGGGGGTCACCACGCGCGAGTTCCCATGCAGGCTCCTTTCCCATACCAAGCAGCTCTCGACAAGAAACATCAACTTGCCCCAGCCACGAGCCTTGTGGGCGCCCCCTTGGCCTCCTCCACGCCGGATTGTCTCTTACAGATACAACCCGATGGGAAGGATCGGTTTCAGGGTAGCGTGCCACATACCCATATAGCCCAAGTTGGCGCTGACGGACTATGCAGGTAATAGGCCTCGATTCAGTCTCACGGTGCAATCGCTGATTTGACACGTAATCATCCCAGCGATACCCCACGATTCTGCGAAGACACTTATTACCAAAGGCATTGATTCGTCTCTTCAAGTCACTATTTAGTGTCCATGTCTCACAACCATAGAGTAAGACAGGAATCACAAGCGACTTGAAGATCCGGATCTTTGTCCTCCTGCACAGGTACCGACAACGCCAAATACTCCCGCTGAGCGAGTCCATAACACCGTGGGCTATGCCAATCCGCCGTAAGGCTTCTTGACTTGACCCGCCGTCATTATGGACTGCGCTACCAAGGTATGTAAAACTTTCCAAGATCTCAATGTCCTCGCCACACGCATGAACAGACTGTACTGCTTCATCTAGTAAGTCTCCAAACACCTGGACCTTGGTCTTAAGCCAGGAGACCTCAAGTCCCAAAGGCTTTGCCTCCTCGTGCAGCGCCTCGAGAGCCATCACCAGTACCTCCAGTGACTCAGCAGAGATTACTGCATCATCGGCAAAAACAAAATCAGTGATCTTGGTGTTGCCGACGGATGCTCCACAATCACTTTGATCTACAACCTTGTCCAATACCCAGTCCATACAAGCGTTGAAAAGTGATGGGGCAAGGACGCACCCTTGCCTCACTCCTGTATTCACAGGAAAGAAGCTGGATACACCTGCCCCACACTTCACAGCACTCTCAGTCCCAGAATACAGACCAGTTATCAAACCAATAGTCCTTGCAGGAATCCCTCGAAGTCGCAGAAGATCCCAGAGTGACTCACGATGCACTGAGTCAAACGCCTTCTTGAGATCAACATAGGCTGCAAGCATCCCCTGTCGAAACTCACGTCGGCGTTCCACCAGGACACGAAGCGCTAGGATACGGTCCGTTGTTGACTTACCAG
>JACEEZ010001085.1:227500-230000 GCA_016584305.1 Chionoecetes opilio | reverse complement strand
GACAAGGAAGAAGAGAAAATGAGAATGAGAAAAGAAGAAAAAAAAAATACTGTGATAAAAGAAAAGACGAACACGAGAGGTCAGATGAATAAAAAAAAAAAAAGGATAACTAATTAGGCAAAATTCTCTCTCTCTCTCTCTCTCTCTCTCTCTCTCTCTCTCTCTCTCTCTCTCTCTCTCTCTCTCCGGTCATTAGTCATCAACGGGTCTTCATCGGACCATTAAGTGAGGGAAGAGAGTGGAAGGGAGGCAGAGAATGTATGAAGCATGAACAGAGGAGAAGAAGAGAGGTAATGGAGCCACCCAGAGAGGAGGAGGAGGAGGAGGAGGAGGAGGAGGAGGAGGAGGAGGAGGAGGAGGAGGAGAGGAGGAGAAGGAGGAGGAGGAGGAGGAGGAGGTGAATCAACTGGCTATCGAGGAAAGGGAGAAATATCAGAAAAACGACATTGGGGTTGAACAGAAAATGGTAACGACATCAACAAGCAGAACGTAAGCAAGAGGGAGAGGGCCACAAAAAGAGTAATGAAAGAAATGATGGGCAATAGAGAGGGCGTAGAGGAGAGGCAGGCAACGGACGACCCTAATGCAAGGACGAAGGGAGGAAGGGAGGAAGGGAGAGAATAATAAAAGAGAGAAGGGGACGAGTGAGTGCCATAGAGGGTCACAGATTTGGAGAAGCCCCTTTGGTCCTCCTCCTCCTCCTCCTCCTCCTCCTCCTCCTCCTCCTCCTCCTCCTCTACTTCCCTCACCCTTCCTACTCGAGGCACTACGAAATCTGTGTCTGGTACTGTTCAGTTTCTCACATATGTTAATGATATTGATGATAAACTCTCTTGCATAATAGAAACAATTGCCAACGACTTAAATATTACCATTTAAAAGTTATATCGACATTTGACAGAGATATCTTAGTCATTTATTGATTGCTTAGCTTGCTGGACCAACGAATGCTATATAATATTTAATGGAGACAAGTATAAAATTTGTACATTACACACTGGAAGCAATAATGACCGCGTGAAGTATTTGATGATTGGCCGATAACTCTCTGCAGTGAATAGATATAAGGATATATGAATCATAAGAGTAATATAAAACGCTTTTAAACCAGTCAGCATTGCTTTTAGGTAGTAAAACTCGCTAATAAATTGACTGTTTCATTGGACGTACAATTAAGTACATTGTTTTCATTGTTTCATTTTTCATTAGCACTGTTTTCATTGGATGTACCTTCGAAAATAAATCAGTAAATGTCATTTCAAAATTGTTTAGTTGACTGTTCATTCTGTTCCATCTTGAAGACTGCGTATAGTTTTGGCCACAATATTAAAAATAAAAGAGAAAAAAAAGTGATCAACGTAAAATTGCAAATACTATTCACAGGTTGCGTCCTACAAAGCAAGACATTGAATTTATGCAGCCTATCGAAACGAAGAGAACAAGGTGATCTAAGAGCACTAATCACTTTTACAAGGATTTTGATAATATTAGTGCAGGAAATTACTTTACTATTGATTAAATATAACAAGAAGATGTCACAAGTATAAGATAGCAAAATATTTGTATCGAACAAAATCAAGCTCTTCTTCAATCTGAAATGCTCAACATTTGGCCATCAAGTCCCTGCACAAACACAGCAGCAGGGAAGAGGCGGCAGCAAATCCATCGTGTGCTTGCCGAGGCAGGACTTGGGCCGGGCGTGTGGGGGGCGGGAAGAGCAACGCCTGGGATACCGTGGTAGTGCATCGTGTGTCCCTCTATTATGGCAGCCAGTTAAGGTTCCTCCCCTCCTACACAACCCTCGACTAGTGTGTAGCCACCAAGATACACGCACACAGATACATACTCACTGACCGGCAGGACTACAATGTGGGTGGTGATAGGAGCTTCGAGAGTGGTTATATTTTATGACTCTGAATTTTGAATGAATGAAACCCGATAGGACGTTTTTTCACAAACAACGCGATTAAGTTTTAGTTAAAGACACGATTCTCGAGCGCTAACCCCTTCACGCCCAGATCGTTCCTTTGCTATAAAAAAAATATATGTTGCCGAGCCATAAAATTACGAAAAGTAATTGAATATACCAAGTTAGTTAGTCGACAAGGATACTAAACGGGTCATATCTATAAAATATTGCTTATAGTAACTAAAAATCGTCTAATGGTACCCAAATTACAATGGAAATTACGTTCTGGGTCTCAAGGGATTAATGCGTTTGGATTAATAGTAGTGCAGACATTTTGTTTAATCTCGAGTGATGAGAGAATGCATCGAATCATTCATCCTGAACGCATGTGCTTTCTACCTCAGATTCATGGATTGCTTCATAAAAAAGATAAAAAATAAAAGCTTCAGAAAAACACACACATTCTCCTCACATCTGAACCCTTACACGTTACACAAGCAAACTCACCTTGAGGTTCTACGGCCTATGAGGTTCTATAGGCCTATTGTTCCACCACCCGCAAAATTTCACACTCCGAACCATCACATGAAC
>JACEEZ010001085.1:180000-222500 GCA_016584305.1 Chionoecetes opilio | reverse complement strand
TAGAAAAAGGGTATTTGTAGTGATGAAATACTGCTACCCTTTTTCTACCCTTACAAATATACCCTTTCGGATCGACGCAAATATACCCTTTTGCAACCCTCTCGTCTAAAAAGGGTAGATAAAGGGTAGATGAAGGGTATAATCGGCAGCATCTACCCTCCAGCCTGGACATAGGGTTTAAAAAGGGTAGTGATGGTGCGATGTAACAATTCTACCCTTAATATACCCCTTATTTCTGAGAGTGTGTGCATGTGTCTAGCTGATACCTGAACAAGATTATCACGCGATGTTGCATAACCGTAATTGCAAGTTAATTACATTCTTTGATGCAGATGTCAAGATAGAAGCTCAGTCATCCTAATCATCGGCATCTGAGTTACCTTTTATTTCTCCACGAGGAAAGTGATTGCCTGAAAAACAACACTCTTAAATCATTCAAGTATTATAAAACGATGAGAAAGAGTTTTTGCCTTCTTAGTTTTCTTCGCATGATTTATTACGCAAATAGGCATCATCTGCGTCCACCTGCTCTGCATGGCTTCCTATTTCAACGTTTTCTTGAAGGCGAGGAACGAGTGAACGAGTAGTGTTAACCTCTTGAGGCCCAGAACGTAATTTCCATTGTAATTTTGGTACCATTAGACGATTTTAATTGATATAAGCAATATTTTATAGATATGACCTGTTTAGTATCCTTGCCTAACTAATTTGGTATATCAAGTTAGTTTTCATAATTCTATGGCTAACAACATACGATTTTATATAGCAAAGGAAATATGTGGCTGTGAAGGGGTTAATACTCGTGAGGTGTCAACAAGCTGCTGTAAAAGGGTAATGCCGGTTCTAAATGATTTTTTATTCGTTTTTCAATCAGTCCACTTCTCCGCTAGCTTTTCCTGCAGCCTCTCTAGAGTGCTGGAAAAATATCAGGATGTTCATAACTAACATGAAGTTCTCTGACATATTGTGAGATTGTTTTAGTTCTATTTCGCACATTTCTTGCATGTTTTCTGCAGGAGTAACTTGGCGTTTATGTTGAAGGGCATTATGCGTATACTTGATTACTTTGACTTTTGTTAACGACATGGTAAAAACTTAGCTGTGTTTTTATTTAAAGAATACCTGTTTTAATATTTCAATATCTCACAAGCTTTGCGTGGCAGTGTACACGGACTATACTGAATAACGCAGCGACGGGAAGATATTCCTGGTATACTGACAGCTAAACTACGTATATCCACATGTATGTTGGTTACTACAGTGATAAAACAAATCATACTGAAGAAGATTTATTACCTTTCTTTGTATCTATTAATCTTTCAAGAGTTTTACCAACCATCATATTAACCAACTTGTAAATATTTCGTCTATTCACAGGTAGGCTATATTGCTACAGTGCTTAAACAAATAACATTGAAGATTTATTACCTTCCCTTGATTAATATTTCAAGAATTTTACAACCACCAAATTAACCAAGGAGTTTTACAACCACCAAATCAACCAAGAGTTTTACAACCACCAAATCAACCAAGTTGTAATTACGTGTCACCTGTGCCGCCTTGCCTGAAGATCGTCAAGCCTCCAATGAGGTGAGGAAGGCAGGCTGGCTTTTTGTACAATGAGCTTTTATTACGATTCTTGCATATTACCAGTGTAGCGCAATAGAGACGTTTCATATGTATTAGTTATATATAAAATGTTGTTTTCACCTTAACTCATAACCTTATATTACTTGTCATACAGTGCTCTTTCTACTTTAAAAGGTGTCATACAGTGCTCTTTCTACTTTAAAAGGTGTCATACAGTGCTCTTTCTACTTTAAAAGGTGTTATACAGTGCTCTTTCTACTTTAAAAGGTGTTATACAGTGCTTTTCCTACTGTATTTGGGGTCTTAAAGTGCTTTTTCTACTAAATTAGATGTCATAAGAATGCTTTTTGTATCATGTGTGTCAATTTGCCTTGTCTACTATACTACCTACCTACCTGTCTTGTCGATGCCCTTAGAATAGAATTGAAAGGAACAATTTGTTTCTTTCATTTCTCAGGTATTCATTGACGTATATGAATTCATGATGTAGGGTCTATTATGATCAATATGTCTTTCTGAATTTCGCAAGACGTGTGATGTCAATGTCAAACATGTTATTATTATCCTCCTTCGACAGTATTTATATCACTCCCATCACCTATTCATATCCATGATTAACATTTTTCAACATTTCCATTACCATGCTAATTAATATTCCCATCATTTTTCATTTTCGCTGGAAGAATGTGTTCATCAGTTGTATTTTCATTTCCACTTTCACGGACAGAATTGTAACATAAATTGTTTCATATTGCTGACATTACAATCATCATACAAAAGAGTATTTACCAGCGAGTGTGTGCGTGTGTGTGTGTGTGTGTGTGTGTGTGTGTGTGTGTGTGTGTGTGTGTGTGTGTGTGTGTGTATTCATCTAGTTGTCATCTAGTTGTATATTTACAGGGCTAGAGCAACGCTCGTATGGCCCCGTCTCCATATCAACATTTTTATCATTATCCTTAGTGCTTAGTTTTGGCCGAAGCCAGCACCCCAGGAGGCGGGTCACAAACCCCGGCTAACACCCGGTACCCATTCACTGCTGGGTGGACAGGGGCTCGGGATTTAAGGAAACAGCCCAACTGTTTCTGCTCCGCCCGGGGATCGAACCCGGGACTTCTCGGTTGTGAACCGAGCGTGCTACCCCTACACTACGGAGTACCCTAAAGTGAGTGTGTGTGTGTGTGTGTGTGTGTGTGTGTGTGTGTGTGTGTGTGTGTGTGTGTGTGTGTGTGTGTGTGTGTGTGTGTGTGTGTGTGTGTGTGTGTGTTGAGGCAACGCTCCCCTCCCCCCCCTTATAGTCCTTATTAATGATGATAAATGAGTCACCACTGTCATCACCATCATCACTAACAAGAGTGCTGGTGCTACTATCACCTCACCAAGTATGGAACACACGCCAATACTAAACAGGATCGAAATACTTTTGATGTTCCGTTATTTTCTTCCATGACTTGCAATTATAAGTCTGGCCTTGTGTATTTTTTTTGTATCTATTGTCGGCCTATCAGTAGCAGGGATTTGCCGCTGAATCTGTACACACATCACCCACATAGGAATCAAAATTAGCGTCGGTATCGATCAAATTAAGCAATATTTTATAGATATGACCTGTTAAGTATCCTTGTCGACTATTTAATTTGGTATATTAAGTTATTTTTCGTAATTTTATGGCTAACACCAGACGATTTTATATAGCAAAGGAAAGATCTGGGCGTGAAGGGGTTAACTTCTTATTCTTGCTGTTGTTGTTTATATTTTGAGGTTTCTGCATGGCTTCACGTAAACAGTACAAGAGAGTAAAGAGAACTGTGAACACATATAACATGTTGGTATAGAATAAATGCTTTGCCTCCTAGACTCCGAATTTAACTTATTTAACCCCTTGAGGCCCACAACGTAATTTCCTTTCTGATTTGGGTACCATTAGACAATTTTTATGAACACAAGGAAGGGTTTATAAATATGACCTGTTTAGTATCCATGTCCACTAGCTAACTTGGTATATTAAGCTACTTTTCTTAATTATATGGCTAACAACAGACGATTTTATATAGCAAAGCAAAGATCTGGGCGTGAAGGGGTTAAGAACTTTAGACACGTAAATCAAAATAAGGAGAATAATTTACACACGATTATTATGATATTTAGTTGAACGCCTACATCTTGTTACTTCTGGCCTGTGTGCTTGACTTGACTTATTTGACCTACTTACTTACTTGACTTGACTTACTTGACTTATGTGTCTCTGGGTACAGTTCCATCAGGCAATCAATACACAGTCTTTGTTTCTACACTCAGGGTAGGAATTACACTCGCATAACATTAATACAATAGTGACATTGCAGTTACCTGATATAGCCTTTCCATTTCCTTGATTATAATTTGAAGTGTATACGCATATTACAAGGAGAGGAAAGATAATAGCCATGTCGATATTTTGTTAATTTCTCAAAAGTAAGTGTTAATAAATTAATGAAGTCGTGATCTCAGGTAGACGATGCATATTTTTTTTCAATCTGAAGGTTATTTGATGGTGAGAAGTGGAGGAAGTGGATGAAGGAGTGGATAGCTTGGAGGGCTTGGCTGAATGTGGAGGAGAGGAAAAGAGTTAAGATATAATAACCAGAGAGAGAGAGTGAGAAGAGAGAAGAGAGGAGAGGAGAGAGAAGAGATGAGAGAGATGAGAGGAGAAGGAGAGGAGAGGAGAGAGAGGAGGGAAGAGAGAGAGAGTAGAGGAGAGGAGAGAGAGAGAGAGAGAGAGAGAGAAGAGAAGAAGAAGAGAGAGAGAGAGAGAGATAGATCAGATCAGAGAACGTTATGTGAATAATGTACACATAACATAAAATATAAATTAAGGGTAAAATAGACAAGAGGCGCACCCCCATGCAGTCATGGGAAGGATTGCATGATTAATGAAGTAGATAGTAAATTGTAATTACATGAGAGAGAGAGAGAGAGAGTGTGTGTGTGTGTTTACTCGGTACTGACAGTATGATAGTTTGTACTTTGTTGTTGTGATTGAACCAAAGAAAGATAAATTATTATGTTAACCCCTTCACGCCCAGATCTTTCCTTTGCTATATAAAATGGTCTGTTGTTAGCCATAAAATTACAAAAAATACCTTAATATACCAAATTAGTTAGTCGACAAGGATACTTAACATGTCATATCTGTTACATATTGCTTATAGTCACAACAAATCGTCTAATGGTAGCCAAATTACAATTATAATTACCTTCTGGGTCTCAAGGGGTTAAACAACTAAACTAGAAGCAGAATTTCGAACTTTTAAATAGTGAAGTTCAAAGACCATATTTTCATCCGGACTGTCGCGAGTGGTAGCGAATCCGAATTGAGGCCACAAAAAACTAGAGGGAAATTTTACCCAGCATAAGTGAATAAACCTGTCAGGGGATTGTAGTAATAAATGTATTCATGCCAAAATTGAAGATGAAAAAAGTTATCTCTAAAATCCTGCACTTTGGTAAAAGGTTAAATGCACTGGCCAGCAAACACAAATGTATTTCTAAAGTCAGAAGGTCGAGTCATACATAAAAAATATGTTCGATATTATATATATATATATATATATATATATATATATATATATATATATATATATATATATATATATATATATATTATAAAATTCTAATGGTCAATCAGCTACAATGGTTAAACTTGTTAGTGCGTTTATGATACGAGCATATAAGTGATATGTCCAAGGAAGTGTTAACCCCTTCACGCCCAGATCTTTCCTTTGCTATATGAAATCGTCTGTTATTAGCCATACAACTACAAAAAAGTAACTAAATAAAGCAAATTAGCTAATGGACAAGGATATTAAACAGGTCATATCTATATAACATTGCTTATGTTCATTAAAATCGTCGAATGGTGGTTATATTACAATGAAAATTACGTTCTGGGTCTCAAGGGATTTAGTCACGGGCACAACTCTCTACTACCTCCGTAACCTAAAATGATTTGCAAATAGTATGGAGTTCCAAGGTCTGTAGAGTATAGATAGATAGATAGATAGATAGATATTTCATTGTCTACAAAAATGCATAAAAAGAAATTACATAATATACCAAATCACTCATGGACCAGAAATTTATTGTAATCAGTAATTTACAAAAGTATCAAGTGTCTATAGAAAATTTTATATGGGGAAACGTTGTGGCGCCTTATGATCATTTTCACATTAAAATTATAGTTCCATGTAATATATATGGCATTTCCTATAGAGCATACATGTATACTCTATAGAACTTGTAGAGTTCGACCCTTCACCGGTGGCTTCGGCCAACACTAGAGGAGAGGAGAGAAGGAGGAGGAAGAGGAGGAGAGGTGAGGAGAGGACATACAAAGCGATACTTAGCGGAAGAGGACACAAGAAGAAGAAGAAGAAGAAGGCTCATGGTGCGGCCCTCAGAAAACTGCAAAGCAAGAGTGTTCATCTTGCGGTCCATCATCGGCATAGAGACAAAGGTACATCGCTAACGAGGATGTTCATGTGTTGGGATCCGTGACGGAATGATTTTTTTCTTTGACTGATATTCGTTTCTTCAAAAAGATGTCCTAGGGGAATTTAAGCATTTTAACCCCTTGAGACCCAGAACGTAATTTCCATTGAAAATTGGCTACCATAGTGAATTTTTCGTGATTTTTTTGTGAATATAAGCAATATTTTATAGTTATGGCATGTTTAATATCCTTTGTTCACTAGCTAATTTGGCATATTCAGTTACTTTTTGTAATTTTATGGCTCGACAACATACAATTTTATATAGCAAAGGAAATATCTGGGCGTGAAGGGGTTAAGGGATTCGATTCCTATACTTTCCGACGTTGGTATCGACCATTCAATCAGCAGAATATATAAATGTCTAAGGTATGGCGAGTCGTTGCCATGGTTTCAAGTGAAGTACTAAGATACATTGATGCTTTTAGTCATTGCGTGCCTTCGAAGTCTATAATGCGGCGAATCATTAATTTTCAAGCCCTTCAATATTATCCCAGAGTCCTGACTGAGTGTTGAGTGGGCACGAGTGTCTCTGAATACACGCAGTCAAGTTCAGATAAGTCTTCAGTATAATATTCAGCTAATTAGGTTAGGGTATTCAATATCTATGTATGAGGTTTCGTTTTTTTTTCATATTGGCGTTTTTTCATAACAAATCTTGACCTTATGTTGTTCAAGATTGATGTGTTTGTGTTAGTGTATTCAATGTGCATGTATAAGGTTTCGTTTCCAGTTATATTGTCGCTCTTTATCATAACAAATCTTGAGTCTGTGTTTTGTTTGATACCCGTGCTTGCTGTGATGGCAGTACTGCGCGTCACGCTCGGTTGTCGACTAGGGTCCCGCGGCGCCTCGGTATATATATTAGGCGGCATATTCCCGTTTTCTGGAAGAGTATATGGCGTTTACTCGTGAACACATCAGGTTAGGTTACATTAGGTTACGGTTCGGGTAGGTTAGGGCTTCCTCAACAGTCTGCTTACTTTGCGTGGGAATCACATTAAGAGTATTTGCGAGAAAATCCTATGGTTAGTTTCGGAGCTACAGCCAAGCGTCTTTACTCGGAAACCACAAACTCGCATAGAGAACGGGAATATGCTAGCGGGGGCGGCAAAGGGTTAAGGGACGGAGTGTTAGAAGGTTGGTATTGACTGCTCGTATGCGAAGCCAGATCCATATTATGTTCAAACCTAATCTTATTGACTTAGGTACTTATTGGTTTAGTTATTCGTACATCTACTTATCTATGATGAGATAAATAGATAAATAGATGGGTGGATTGATAGGTAGATATATACATACATAATTATAGCGTGCATATATACTTACAAAACGAGTGTGCGTGTGGTGTGTGTGTGTGTATGTGTGTGTGTGTGTGTGTGTGTGTGTGTGTGTGTGTGTGTGTGTGTGTGTGTGTGTGTGTGTGTGTGTGTGTGTGTGTGAAGCCCCCCCCCCACCCTATACCCCCCAACATCACCCTAGCGACCTGTTGCTGGTGGTACTGTAGCGTCGGATAAGATTACTACGTGCAATAACACTTCATTACCTTCTCACTGGCAAGGGTATTGTGTTTCTAAGTGTAACCCTTCCTATGTTCTCCTTCCTCATCCCAGGGCGAGTTAACCCCTTCACGCCCAGATCTTTCCATTAATACATAAAATCGTCTGTTGTTAGCCATAAAATTACAAAAATTTGCTTAATATACCAAATTAGCTCATATCATTAGCGGTCATGGTCACGGTTATCATTAGCGGTCATATCTATAAAATCTTGCTTATAGTCACTCAAAAATCCTCTAATGGTATACCCAAATTATAATGGAAATTACGTTCTGGGCCTCAAGGGGTTAAACTTCAACCTTCTCTGCTCCCTCATGACTCGTGGAGGCCGCCCTGTCTGTAGTGTTTGTGCTAGGGATGAATAGCTACTCACATAACACACCAGTTGTTCATATCGTATTTCCTACATCTCGTGTATTACGTTGATTCTACACTAACTACAAGAAGGAGGTAGTTGTATTATTATATGTGACACGACAATAGTAACTGTCAGGTAAGGTTATACTGTTGGAGTGTGACTGATATTCTAGCATGGTTGTCAAGAGGCACATGTATTTGAGGTAAATCATTCTCTCCTTAACCCCCTTGAGGCCCAGAACGTAATTTCCATTGTAATTTGGCTACCATTAGACAATTTTTAGTGAATATAAGCAATATTTTAGAGATATGACCTGTTTAGTATCCTTGTCCACTAACTAATTTGGTATATTTAGTTACTTTTCGTAATTTTATGCCTAACAACAGACGATTTTATATAGCAAAGGAAAGATCTGGGCGTGAAGGGGTAAATAATTGGTATACAATAATACGATCCCTGTTTGTATCTCTGCATATTTGGTGTATACTACTATGTATCCATTATAAACTGTTTGGGAAGTATTGACAAATTGGCGCAATGCTAAATTATGCTGAAAACTTGAGAAGAAAAGTCAAACAAAAAGAAAACAAGAAAATAATCAAGAAAACATAGCAAACCACAACCAGAAACAGAAAAGAAAGTGGAAAAAAAGCAGGATAGACAGAGACGAAGAAAAAGAAAGAGAAAGAAAGAAAAAATAAAGAACAAAGAAAAGTTTACTCCTACATGTTGAGGGATCTTGTTTTTACTCCTCCACCTCTTCTCCCCCACTCCATCCACCTCTTCCCCCTATCCATCCACCTCTTCCCCCCATCCATTCACCTCTTCCCCCACATCCATCCACCTCTTCCCCCCATCCACCCACTTTTCTCCCCTCATCTATCCACCTCTTCCCACCCATCCATCCACCTTTTCCCCCCATCCATCCACCTCTTCCCCCCATCCACCTTTTCCCCACCCATCCATCCACCTCCCCCCATCCATCCACCTCTTCCCCCCCATCCATCCACCTCTTCCCCCACATCCATCCACCTCTTCCCTTCCCCATCCATCCACCTCTTCCCCCCATCCACCTCTTCCCCACCCATCCATCCACCTCTTCCCTTCCCCATCCATCCACCTCTTCCCCCCATCCACCTCTTCCCCACCCATCCATCCACCTCTTCCCCACCCATCCATCCACCTCTTCCCCCCATCCATCCACCTCTTCCCCCCATCCATCCACCTCTTCCCCCATCCATCCACCTCTTCCCCCCATCCATCCACCTCTTCCCCCACATCCATCCACCTCTTCCCTTCCCCATCCATCCACCTCTTCCCCCCATCCATCCACCTCTTCCCCACCCATCCATCCACCTCCCCCCATCCATCCACCTCTTCCCTTCCCCATCCATCCACCTCTTCCCCCCATCCACCTCTTCCCCACCCATCCATCCACCTCTTCCCCCCCCATCCATCCACCTCTTCCCTTCCTCATCCATCCACCTCTTCCCCCCCATCCATCCACCTCTTCCCCCACATCCATCCACCTCTTCCCTTCCCCATCCATCCACCTCTTCCCCATCCATCCACCTCTTCCCCCCCATCCATCCACCTCCTCCCCCACATCCATCCACCTCTCCCTTCCCCATCCATCCACCTCTTCCCCTCATCCACCTCTTCCCCACCCATCCATCCCCTCCCCCCATCCAGCCACCTCTCCCCCCCCATCCAGCCACCTCTCCCCCCCATCCAGCCACCTCTCCCCCCCCCATCCAGCCACTCTTCCCAATCCATCCACCTCTTCCCCCTTGCATCCACCTCTCCCCTCATCCATCCACCTCTTCCCCCCCTCATCCAGCCACCTGTTCTCCCATCCATCCCCCTCTCCCCCCTATCCACCTCCACCCCCCAACAACCTTACGTTACCTCTGAGTAATTACAATGTCCGCCGCGTGAACTCAAGCTCTGGATATCTGCTCTGAAGCGATTGTTTGCCATTATAATCGTGGGGGTCACATTAATACGCCACGGAACACCCTCGCTCATGCTATTGTGAGGGGATTTAAAGCATGTTAAGGATAGTTGGAGGTGCTAAGTAGACCGTGATGCTGTAAACTCCTTCAAAAACGGTGTTGATAATATGTAGTTGTTGGTCTATGTGTTTTTTTTAGTGTTAGGAGCTTTCATTACGTGAGGGTATGGAGGTACTGTTATTGTAATTATGAGAGAGAGAGAGGAAGAGAGAGAGAGGAGAGAGAGAGAGAGAGAGAGAGAGAGAGAGAGAGAGAGAGAGAGAGAGAGAGAGACTGATGCAGGCCACACGAGAACAAAAGGACAAAGAACCGCAACCTCATAGAAAATGGGGAGTGCATAGCGGGTGAGGCGTCGCACTCCCACCGCCCATGACGAGGGAAAGGCCTGTAAAACCAACTTGGACCCATAACACACCGCAGACACAAGGATGAGCCACAAAGTTTGGTTATAACATCACTGGTGACCCTCGCCCCCCCCCCCTCTTTGCCCCCCCCCCTTCTCCCCTCACCCGACTGCCAGGACAGGAGGAAAACAACATTGATCTTCCAAAACCTTCCTTCATTCCATTCCTTCCACCTCCTCCTCCTTTTCCTGCAACTAAAGACCTCCTCCTCTCTACTACTACTCTTCAACTACTCTTCCTCTAACTAAAGACCCTCCTCCGCTAACCAAAGACCCTCCTCCTCCTCCTCTAACCAAAGACCCTCCTCCTTCTCCTCTAACCAAAGACCCTCCTCCTCTTCCTGCAACCAAAGACTCTCCTCCTCCTCCTCTAACCAAAGACCCTCCTCCTCCTCCTCTAACCAAAGAACCTCCTCCTTCTCCTCTAACCAAAGACCCTCCTCCTCCTCCTCTAACCAAAGACCCTCCTCCTCCTCCTCTAACCAAAGACCCTCCTCCTCCTCCTCTAACCAAAGACCCTCCTCCTCCTCTAACCAAAGACCCTCCTCCTCCTCCTCTAACCAAAGACCCTCCTCCTTCTCCTCTAACCCAAAACCCTCCTCCTCCTCCTCTAACCAAAGACCCTCCTCCTCCTCCTCTAACCAAAGACCCTCCTCCTCCTCCTCTAACCAAAGACCCTCCTCCTCCTCCTCCTGAAACTATACAGTAGACCATCCTCCTCTGCCTGCAACCAAAGACCTCCTCCTCCTCCTCCTCTAACCAAAAATATCTTCCCTACCTTTCTACTCCCTTAGTCCAATGAAAATTCTCCCTTCTTCCTTTTCCTCCCCCTTCTGTAGCTAAAAAGTTCTTCCCCCCTTCCCTTCAAACACAAAGATTTCTCTCTCCCTCTCTCTTTCTTTCCCTCCCTCCTACCTACCCTCCTTCTTCAGCTAAAAATATTCTACCTCTCCGACTATAATATAAAAGAAAACCTTTCCCCTTCATCTTATCCTTAGGCATCAAATTCCACATTTTGATTCTACTTTTACGCGCCAGAATTTTGTCGGTAACTGATTTCAGCGTTCAAAGTAAATGTAGTTCCTGCTAAAAATCCAGTGATTTGTGAAGAAGGGAAACCAAACTGGCCGTGTCGAGTTCCATTACAAAAATAAAGGAAGAAAAATCTTCACACAGTGAAGGATGGATGAAAAAAAAGAAGGAAGGAAGGGAGAGAATGGAAGAAAGATGGAAAGGGGGGAGTAAAGAAAGGAGAGAGAAGGAGTAAGTGGTAGATTGCGGCACTCCAACGCTTTCCAGACAAATATTCAAGGGGACGCATTCAATTATCACGGTGGACGAAAATATGGAGTCTTTCTTCCTACGGTTGCCAGAGAAGAAAGAGTAGGAGGAGGACGAGGAAGAGGAGGAGGACGACGAGGAAGAGGAGGAGGAAGACTTCAGCGACGAGGAGAACAAGGGAGCGGGACTCACGAAGACAATAAGGGCATGGGAGTGGATGGAAAGCTGAATGGAAACAGAAAGCAAAAAGGAAAAGCTGCCAAGAAAGTCTGAAAGGAAAGGAAGAGGATCCAAATAAATGTAGTGGAATGGAGATAAGGGAAAAGAAAAGGTTTTTTATTATCTTGAGTCTGGAGATGAGGAAGCGGGAAAAGAAAGAGAAAAATGAGCGAGAATTTTACAATGAAAGTGAATAAAAAAGTGAGATAGAAGCAAGGATTAGGACAGGAAATGAGAAGTGAGTTATAAGGTGTACGCTGTTCTGGTGCCGCAGATTGAATCAGCTGGAGATCTGATGCCGAGGCTTGTGTTTTGCCATTGTCTTTGTGGTGGTGGTGGTGGTGGTGGTGGTGGTGCAGATGATATGAGATTAAAGAGGTATTATTACGGAGCTTTGCATCATTGTATCAATCAGCGGCCGGTCATGCTTGTGTGGTGACAGCAATGTACGGTACTGATAGAAGAAAAAAAACTGTGCAAATGAGAACAAAAAGTAAATTAGGTCTTATTAACAATTCTGATTTGGAACATCATTTTGGTGGCTTTGCTTTGTGCAGCACACACACACATTAAGCACACGCACACACGCACGCACGCACACACACACACACACACACACACACACACACACACACACACACACACACACACACACACACACACACACACACACACACACACACACACACACACACACACACACACACACACACACACACACACAAACTCTTTTGATAGTGTGATGGGATGGAGTTAAGGAAGGAATGATGGGAGGAAGAGAAGGAGAGAGGTAGAGACAGACAGGGTGAAGTGGGACAGAGAAGTCGATAGAAGGTCTGGTGGGGCAGAATGTTAGGCAAAGGGTAAGGGAGGCGACAAGGCAAAAGGAGGGAGGGTGGGTGGTAGGCAGACACGGCAAGGCAGAGGAGAGAAGCAGGTGGCGGGGAGTGCAGGGCGGCAAAAGAAGGACACTCGGGAGGTTGGGAGGATGGTGGAGACTGCCGGTGCCCCAGTGACTCCCTCCCTCCTCCACACCAGCCACGCGGCCGACAACCTTATTCTTTGCTAAAAACGTCACGACCAAGACAGCAGATTCAATTACCCGTTCCTGACATTGGAACACTGCTGTCCTCTCCGTAGAGTTTCCGCTCTGTTTGTGAGGCAAGGAC
Organism: Chionoecetes opilio; assembly: GCA_016584305.1. Lineage (NCBI taxonomy): Eukaryota > Metazoa > Arthropoda > Malacostraca > Decapoda > Majidae > Chionoecetes > Chionoecetes opilio. The sequence continues at coordinate 209,380 of JACEEZ010001085.1, read as the reverse complement.
TGATCCTGCCCCGGGCGTCGACATGTCGCTGGTCTGAGGGGAACGCGGCCCCTGGGTGCCTCAGGTCCCTTGAACGTTTATGGGACCTGAGAACCTCCAAGGAAAGGTCAGTTATTGCTCCTCTGGGAAAAGGAATCGAAATTTTCTACATGGATTGCAGGAAGGGCGGAGACTGAAGAACACAAGGAAGATGTAAGACAGACACCAATTTTGTGACTCAGGAGTTCAGAAAAGAGTAAGAAACGAAGGAGGAGGAGGAGGAGGAGGAGAAGAAGATGGAGGAGGAAACGGAGAAATCTAAAGAAAGGATGAAAATGTATCTTATTCTAAGGACTCAATGAAATGTCTGAAAAAATGAAACGATAGCAGCTTCTCTATATTAAAAACGATAAATTGGCAAATGTATGTCCCTCTACTGCTTCAAGGAGGAGAGGAGGAGGGGGCGAGATTCTTGTAAGGGGGAGGTGAGCGGGGAAGAGGAGGGGGTGATAGGGAGAGGAGAGGAGGGGGAGGATAAATGGACAGAAAGAGAGAAGTAAAAGGTCATAGGAGGAAGGGAATAGAATGAGAAAGACGACTAGATCTGACAGTCCAGAAGGGAATAAAGATAAAATAAGCAAACATATGGATAGCTTGAAAACACACACACACACACACACACATACACACACACACACACACACACACACACACACACACACACACACACACACATACACACACACGAGCGCTGATTGTGGTGATTCCAACGAAGATAAAGTCGCACTAACAACCCCATCCAGAAGATCACTCTAAACATTCAAAAACCCTTCACTGCTGAACTTCAATAACACAGATACATTCAGGTAATGCAAGGAGTGCGCACATTGAAAGGCTCGCTATGGAAGTAGGAGTGCACATTCTCTTTATAAAGGTGGCTTCCTTTAGTCCCCTTAACTTTTACCTGACACACATTTGAGCCAGGAGGATCTTTGGTTAGAGGAGGAGGAGGAGGAGGATGGTATTTGGTTGCAGGAGGAGGAGGAGGGTCTTTGGTTAGAGGAGGATGGTTTTTGGTTAGAGGAGGAGGATGGTCTTTGGTTAGAGGAGGATGGTCTTTGGTTAGAGGAGGAGGATGGTCTTTGGTTAGAGGAGGAGGAGGATGGTCTTTGGTTAGAGGAGGAGGATGGTCTTTGGTTAGAGGAGGAGGAGGATGGTCTTTGGTTAGAGGAGGAGGAGGATGGTCTTTGGTTAGAGGAGGAGGAGGATGGTCTTTGGTTAGAGGAGGAGGATGGTCTTTGGTTAGAGGAGGATGGTCTTTGGTTAGAGGAGGAGGATGGTCTTTGGTTAGAGGAGGAGGAGGATCTTTGGTTAGAGGAGGAGGATGGTCTTTGGTTAGAGGAGGAGGATGGTCTTTGGTTAGAGGAGGAAGATGGTCTTTGGTTAGAGGAAGAGGATGGTCTTTGGTTAGAGGAGGATGGTCTTTGGTTAGAGGAGGAGGAGGATGGTCTTTGGTTAGAGGAGGAGGAGGATGGTCTTTGGTTAGAGGAGGAGGAGGATGGTCTTTGGTTAGAGGAGGAGGAGGATGGTCTTTGGTTAGAGGAGGAGGAGGATGGTCTTTGGTTAGAGGAGGATGGTCTTTGGTTAGAGGAGGAGGAGGATGGTCTTTGGTTAGAGGAGGATGGGTCTTTGGTTAGAGGAGGATGGTCTTTGGTTAGAGGAGGAGGAGGATGGTCTTTGGTTAGAGGAGGAGGAGGATGGTCTTTGGTTAAGAAGGATGGGAGGAGGAATGGTCTTTGGTTAGGGAGGGAGGATGGTCTTTGGTTGGAGGAGGATGGTCTTTGGTTAGAGGAGAATGGTCTTTGGTTAGAGGAGGAGGAGGATGGTCTTTGGTTAGAGGAGGAGGAGGATGGTCTTTGGTTAGAGGAGGAGGAGGAGGATCTTTGGTTAGAGGAGGAGGAGGAGGATCTTTGGTTAAAGGAGGAGGAGGGTGGTCTTTGGTTAGAGGAGGAGGAGGATGGTCTTTGGTTAGAGGAGGAGGAGGAGGGTCATTGGTCAGAGGAGGAGGAGGGTCTATCGTGTCGTACCTTTCCCCTTGTCCCCTCAGGTCCTTCAGGCACCTTATAGGGATCGCTGGAAGGGTCGTGTTTTAGGGCCGCTTACCAATTCAAACTTCAACCACTTACGATTCTTCATTCCTTTCAATTTAGTGAGTTAGTGAGCGAGTTAGTGGCGGCGTGTTTTCCGTCGCTCCAGAGATGGATGACGCCCCTCCTTCACCCTCCCAGGCCTCTCTCGTGTCTAAACTACTCACGTAACTTTTTTATTTTTCGCTTTAAACTTTTTGGAGTTATTGCACGCATCCTCCTTTTACTTTGCCCCTCTTCCTGAACTATATTTTTCTTTACACGGCCTGCGCTTCATCCTGTCACCCTCATCATACCTTCTACCACCTATCATCATACCTTCATCATCTATCACCCTCATCATACCTTCATACCTTCATTAAATCACCCTCATCATACCTTCTACCACCTATCATCATACCTTCATCATCTATCACCCTCATCATACCTTCATTAAATCACCCTCATCAAACCTTCTATCACCTATCATCATACCTTCATCATCTATCACCCTCATCATAACCTCATCATACCTCATCATACCTTCACGGCCTGCGCTTCACCCTATCATACCTTTGCAGTACTAGATAGATACACGTGTCCCTCAAGTCACATGAACTAACACGCTTTAAATCCGACCCACGTTGTATACCTTAAGGGGACAATGTATGGGGACACTACACGCATTCTATCTAGATATAACCCTTATACTCCCCTTCCCTCTATTGCCTTACTCCTCACTGATCGCATGGGGGCAACTGGGATGTGAGGGGAAACGGGGGAGGGGAGACATGAGGAGGTGCAGTGTGTGTGTGTGTGTGAGGCAGCACATCACAACGATTCGCCTCATTTCGCGTAGCATCTTTCCCTAAGGAGAAAAAAACCTTGCGTATATTAGAATCACGGCGCAATTTCCGCCAGCATTAACCCTCTGGAACCCCTCCGCCCAACGCCGAGCTTACGGGTGTTGCTATGTATTACCAGCGTTATATTACAACCCTTAACGACACGTCCCTGATTTTTAAGGGTATTGGGCACGCGACGGTAAGTAGGAAATCTAATCAAAATCTATTTTTGGATATAAACGCCTGGATAAAAGTGAAAGGGGAAGGGAAATTGTCATGAGGGAAGAAGAGTATAGGGAGGGAGAGGCAAGGAGAGGGAATAGGAGGGAAGGGTAAAAGGGTAAACAGAGAGGGAAGGGTACAAGAAGGAAAAGGAGGTAAAAGGAGGAAAATGGGGTAATAAGATAAATGGAGGGAGAGGAGGTTGAGAGCGGGAGGTGCGAAGAGAGGAAGAGAGGTAGAGAGGTTGAGGTAGGTAGAGGTAGAGGAGGAAGGTGCGAAGAGAGGTAGAGAGGTAGAGGTAGGGAGAGGAGGTAGAGAGCGGGAGGTGCGAAGAGAGGTAGAGAGGTAGAGGTAGGGAGAGGAGGTAGAGAGCGGGAGGTGCGTAGAGAGGTAGAGAGGTAGAGGTAGAGGCGTATGTTTACCACACACCTCAGAACGCAACACAAGGACACGTGTTAAGTGGTAAGATACAGCGAATGGACCACAGAAGATTCCAAACATAAGCCAATTACAGGTAGGTACTTAAGGCGGTGCAGGTGTGATGCCCAGCCCTCAATCACAGCCAATAACTTTTCTCTTCTTAACGCGTTCGCACCCAGATATTTCCTTTGCTATATAAAATCATCCGTTGTTAGCCATAAAATAATGAAGAATAGCTTAATATACCAAATTAGCTAGTGGACAAGGATACTAAACAGGTCATATCTATAAAATATTTTGCTTATATTTATTAAAATCGTCTAATGGTCTACCTAAATTGCAATGGAAATAACGTTCTGGGCCTCAAGGGGTTAAAAGAAGAAAAAAAAAGCCAGAAATAACAGGCTTGCGGGAGAGATGCAGTAGCTACTTAGGACTTTTCATCACTCTTCTTCTTTTTTAATAACAAAACGCAAACCTGTATATTTTTTGTTCTCACAGGTGTCAGGAAATTAACTAAGTGCTTCGTTTTTTAACTACCTGCTATTTTATCCATGCTGGGAGAGATGAAGACTGGCACTTAACCAAGCCGTTTCATTTTTCTTTTTTCTTTCCCTTTTTTCCCTCAAGATTTAAACCAGTTTCTACTTATTAATGGAGAGAAGCAATCACTGGACTCACTCAGCGCTTCACGTGAGCTGCATCATATACATCAGAGAACATAAGAGCATAACGTTCTTTCTTAACTTATTTTCAAATTATATTTTCCCTTGCCTACTACCTAATAAAAGAGCGAATATAATAAAAAATAAAAAAAGCTTTATCCAATTAGCCTCCTTAATAAAATAATAGCAAAGTCATTTAACTCAAGTATCTGAAACCTCCCCCCCCCCAAAAAAAAAAATCATACCCATCACAACTATTTGAAAGACTCAGTTCAGTGGATTAGTAGAATCATCTTCTCGGTGGTGGAGTAGGAGTGTTGAGAGAGCGGCAATATTTAGGCGTACGTACAGGTAGCTAACAGGTGCTAACAGGTGCTAATGCAAGATATGGCCATACGTTCTCTGATGTATATGATGTAGCTCTATTCTCTAATCTAAGACAGGCAAGGCTCTCTCTAATCTAAGACAGGCAAGGCTCTCTCTAATCTAAGTTTGGCAAGGCTCTCTCTAATCTAAGTTTGGCAAGACTCTCTCTAATCTAAGTTTGGCAAGGCTCTCTCTAATCTAAGACAGGCAAGGCTCTCTCTAATCTAAGACAGGCAAGGCTCTCTCTAATCTAAGTTTGGCAAGACTCTCTCTAATCTAAGTTTGGCAAGGCTCTCTCTAATCTAAGTTTGGCAAGGCTCTCTCTAATCTAAGTTTGGCAAGGCTCTCTCTAATCTAAGTTTGGCAAGGCTCTCTCTAATCTAAGACAGGCAAGGCTCTCTCTAATCTAAGTTTGGCAAGGCTCTCTCTAATCTAAGTTTGGCAAGGCTCTCTCTAATCTAAGTTTGGCAAGGCTCTCTCTAATCGAAGATAGGCAAGGCTCTCTCTAATCGAAGATAGGCAAGGCTCTCTCTAATCTAAGACAGGCAAGGCTCTCTCTAATCTAAGACAGGCAAAGGCTCTCTCTAATCTAAGACAGGCAAAGGCTCTCTCTAATCTAAGACAGGCAAGGCTCTCTCTAATCTAAGACAGGCAAAGGTCTCTCTAATCTAAGACAGGCAAAGGTCTCTCTAATCTAAGACAGGCAAAGGTCTCTCTAATCTAAGACAGGCAAGGCTCTCTCTAATCTAAGTTTGGCAAGGCTCTCTCTAATCGAAGATAGGCAAGGCTCTCTCTAATCTAAGTTTGGCAAGGCTCTCTCTAATCGAAGATAGGCAAGGCTCTCTCTAATCGAAGATAGGCAAGGCTCTCTCTAATCAAAGACAGGCAAGGCTCTCTCTAATATAAGACAGGCAAGGCTCTCTCTAATCTAAGACAGGCAAGGCTCTCTTTAATCTCTTCAGTCATGGATAGTCTCATACTCTTCCCTCGCCATGGCTTCTCGTAGCCTCAGAAAGACTGGCAGGGGCTCGAACACATGTCTGGGTGAGTGGCATTTGGTGTCCACATTCGGCTTGATTAGGTCCACTTTGCCACGCTTCACCCTGGGATAAGACGTCTGCGTGTGAAGGATTAGCTTTTTCAATACGAGATGGGATTTGCGAGGCGACTATCACCCAGCTGAGAGGTTCATCATAGCTGGTAGATGGTTTTTTTTCTTTATATCTCAAAGGACTGGCCAAGGAAAAAGTAAATCATAAATATAAAAGCAACAAATAGCAACAGATTCTTATGTCATAACCTCTCAGCATCTCCATCGTTCCTAGCTTTTTTATTACAGCTCAAAGGACTAGCCAAGAAAAAAAAAAAAAAAAAAAAAAAAAGCAACAAATAGCAACAGATTCTTATGGCATAGCCTCTCAGCATCTCCATCGTCCCTTGCTGGAGATGGGAATGGGAATTAGTCTCATTTACGACATTCACTGCAGGCCTCCCATCATGTTTATATTTTCCTACCTAACTACGATTTTATTTTTTTCAAGAGAGGAGTATCAAGAATCCTACTGCACTAAATTGGCCCACCCCTCTTTCTACAATCTCTTAGTGTCTACTTAACAGGACTGGCAGCTAGCGTATTTTTTTTTTTTTCCGTGGCCAGTCCTTTTTTGATGTAAAGAAAAAAAAAGACCTGGAGAGGGGAGAGGAGAGAGACGGGAGAGGGGAGAGGAGAGAGACGGGAGAGGGGAGAGGAGAGAGAGGGGAGAGGTGGGATGTGTACTGAGGGTGCACTAATGATATCACACAATTATATCTTATAGCCATCGGAGCCCCCAAGGAAAGTCGACAGGAGTGATAAGTTCAAACGCGAAAAAAAACTCCCACGAAAGCAGGAATTTTCATAGAAGTTCATACATATTGCACCTAATGGGATTCCTTGTAGAGTTAATGAGATCAATCAAAATAACATGAAGTAAGGGGACGGAGGTCGGGTTTTTGACGAGAGAGAGAGAGAGAGAGAGAGAGAGAGAGAGAGAGAGAGAGAGAGAGAGAGAGAGAGAGAGAGAGAGAGAGAGAGAGAGAGAGAGAGAGAGAGAGAGAGAGAGAGAGAGAGAGAGGGGGGGGAGAGGGCGTTAGAGAGCAGCCCCATTTCGAGGTCATTGGTCAAAGCGAGTAATATGACACTTCGATGACAAATGCTTCACCCTCAGCGGGGAAAATGACAAATAAGGCAATACATCACACCCATTGCAGGACTTTACCCACTACAGCACAAACATGCACAAACATAAACATACAGCACAAACATACACATACATAAACATACATATACATACATAAACATACAGCACAAACATACACATACATAAACATACATACACATACATAAACATACAGCACAAACATACACATACATAAACATACATACACATACATAAACATACAGCACAAACATAAACATACATATACATACATAAACATACAGCACAAACATAAACATACATATACATACATAAACATACAGCACAAACATAAAACTCATTACAAAACTATAAAAAGTCGACAATGTCCCTAATTTCAAGGACTTATACATGTATGTGAATGCATTTGTATACGAACGACATATACAATACAATAAAATACTGTCATATACAAACTCAATTACTTATCTACTTTCCACTTAATGTTTGTCTCGGGTAGTTAGTTTCACAGATGAATCGTGAACGCCCACTTTTCGTCTCTCTCTCTCTCTCTCTCTCTCTCTCTCTCTCTCTCTCTCTCTCTCTCTCTCTCTCTCTCTCTCTCTCTCTCTCTCTCTTACACACACACACACACTCACAAACACACTCAAACACACACACACACACACACACACACATATATACACACACACACACACACACACACACACACACACACACACACACACACACACACACACACCACACACACGCACACACACAATAGCACAAAAACTACCCAGCTATTCCGCCATTCGTAAATCACACTTTTTCTTTTGGTTATTGGTTAATTTATCAATGACGCACGATGCATCACTAGTCACTACAAATTAGAACAACAGTTTCTTTAGTCTTCCATTAATTTCACGGTAATTGGCGTTAACTCACTATCTTTATTCTACACGAAAAGAAGATAAAAAAAGTATATTCTATACGAAAAGAACAAAAATGAGGCTCGTGAATTTCGTTAATGTGTTTCATGACAAAAAACTAAAAAAAGAAAAAAGTAGAGGATTTGTTATCGGTTCTTTGCATTATTTTTCTTATATTTTTGTTTCTTTGGGTTATGTTGTATTTTTTGCAGCGAATTTCGTTAATGTGTTTCATGCAAAAAAAAGGAAAATAAGTACAGGATTTATTATTATTTTTTTTCTTGATTTCTTTGGTTGTTTTTGTGTTTTTTTATAGTGCCTTTTCGACCTTTATAGCGAGGGGTTGAAAAGCACGGCTCCCTCGGCGTCATTCGGGGGTGTTTACTTCAATTAATCATGCCCAACACACTATTTCTGGCGCGTCCACCCATGCCATGCGCCGTGACTTATTGTTTCATTAATTCTTTTCAGTGTGAAGACGTCATTGCGAGGGAGGCACAGCGGACGAGCACGATTTATTGCCGTCATGCAAGTGGTGTGTGTGTGTGTGTGTGTGTGTGTGTGTGTGTGTGTGTGTGTGTGTGTGTCAGAGAGAGAGAGAGAGAGAGAGAGAAGAGAGAGAGAGAGAGAGAGAGAGAGAGAGAGAGAGAGAGAGAGGAGAGAGAGAGAGAGAGAGAGAGAGAGAGAGAGAGAGAGAGAGAGAGAGAGAGAGAGAGAGAGAGAGAGAGAGAGAGAGAGAGAGAGAGAGAGAGAGAGAGAGAGAGAGAGAGAGAGAGAACACTACAATAAGCGAGCTAACAAGAGCAGAAATCCTTACGTTCGAGACTGAAAAAAAGTTGTGCTGAGTGTAGGAAAAATAAATAAATAGGTCAATAAAGTGTGGGCCATAATTAGAACCCTTCGTCAATTACTGGACCAACCCACACCAACCCACACCAACCCGCACCGACCCACACCAACCCGCACCAACCCACACCAACCCGCACCAACCCACACCAACCCACACCGACCCACACCAACCCGCACCGACCCACACCAACCCGCACCAACCCACACCGACCCACACCGATCCACACTAACCCACACCAACCCACACCGAACCGCACCACCCACACCAACCCACACCAACCGCACCAACCGCACCAACCCGCACCGACCCACACCGATCCACACTAACCCACCAACCCACAAACCGCACCAACCACACCGATCCACACAACCCACACCAACCCACACCAACCCACACCAACCCGCACCAACCCACCAACCCACACCAACCCGCACCAAACCCACACCAACCGCACCAACCCGCACCAACCCCACGACCACACCAACCACACCAACCCGCACCAACCGACACCAACCCCACAACCCACACCGACCCACACCAACCCACACAACCCCCACCAACACCGCACCAACCCACACCGACCCACCAACCACACCAACCCACACCAACCCCCACCGACCCACAACCGATCCACACTAACCCACACCAACCCGCACCAACCCACACCGATCCACACTACCCACACCAACCACACCAACCCACACCAACCCGACCAACCCACACCAACCCACACCAACCCACACCAACCCGCACCAACCCACACCAACCGCACCAACCCGACCAACCACACCAACCCACCAACCGCACCAACCCACACCAACCCGCACCAACCCGCACCAACCCACACCAACCCACACCAACCCACACCAACCCACACCAACCCACACCAACCCGCACCAACCCGCACCAACCCACACCAACCCACACCAACCCACACCAACCCACACCAACCCACACCAACCCGCACGACCCACACCAACCCACACCGACCCCACCGACCCCACAACCCACACCAACCCACACCAACCCCACCAACCCACAACCCACACCGACCCACACCAACCCACACCGACCCACACCCACACCAACCCGCACAACCCACACCAACCCGCACCAACCCACACCGACCCACACACCCACAACCCACACCAACCACACACCAACCCACACCAAGACCCACACCAACCCACACCAACCCCACCAACCCACCCCAACCCACCGACCCACACCAACCCACACCAACCCACACCAACCCACACCAACCCGCACCAACCCACACCAACCCACACCAACCCACACCAACCCACACCAACCCACACCAACCCACACCGACCCACACCAACCCGCACCAACCCACACCAACCCACACCAACCCGCACCAACCCACACCAACCCACACCAACCCCACCAACCCACACCGACCCAACCGACCCGCACCACCCGCACCAACCCCACCAACCCGCACCAACCCACACCAACCCGCACCAACCACACAACCCGCACACCACCAACCCACACCAACCCCACCAACCACACCGACCCACCAACCCGCACCAACCCACGACCCACACACCAAACCGCACCAACCACCAACCAACACCAACCACCAAACCAACGACCCAACCAACCCGCACAACACAACCAGCACGAATGCCGCATTTTGCTAATTACGAATGATTTGTTGGGGTCGTTTTTTTACCCTGCTCGGAAATTATATGTGGCAAGGCTACTGGAGGAGGAGGAGGAGGAGGAGGAGGAGGAGGAGGAGGAGGAGGAGGAGGAGGAGGAGGGAGGAGGAGGAGAGGAGGAGGAGGAGGAAAAAGAGGAGGAGGAGAGATGGAGGAGGAGGGAGGAGGAGGAGAGAGGAGGAGGAGGAGGAGGAGGAGGAGGAGGAGGAGGAGGAGGAGAAGGAGAGGAGGGAGAGTGGAGGAGGAGGAGGAGGAGGGGGAGAAGGCATGAGGTGGTGATGGGACAAAGGGAAGGGGGGAGGTATAAATGAGGGGTGGTTCACATGACCGAGTAGCCAGGCCGTGAACAATTAGTAATGAGAAAGGAAGGCTAGTAAGGGCGTACGAGCAGCTAGGGCGTAGAGGAAGGGCGGGGCTGCGGTGCCTCGAGCCTTGCTATATATCGGAAAGTCCTGCAGACAATCCGCCAGTCCTTGGAGTATTACACTGTATATATTAATGGGAGTACTATACCCATTAAAGGCAGTCTGGTTTTTTTTTTTTTGGACAGTAATAATAACAACCACTATCACTAAAACTATTGCAATTACTACCTCTATTACGACTCTTGCAACAACTATCACAACAAATATATAATTGCTACCTCTTTTACTCTTGCAACAACAACTACCATCAACAATGCAAGAAGAAAACAGCAACAACTCCTACTACTACTGTAACAACAAAACCTGCAGCTATGTTATTTATATCATGCGACTATTATCCCCTACATAAACGACAGGAACAAAATCAACTACAATAACAATTTCTAATTTCTACGTTATGAACAAAATAACATTTCATATTATTACAAAAAGGTTTAGAATTTACAAGCAATTTTTCTAACATCACTTAAAATACAGTTCCCATTCACTATCAACACAAATGACCAATCTTTCATATCAGTTGGTTGTATTGCTAGTTGACAAGCTATGTATTTTTATTTCTATTGATAACACGGTCAGCTTTATAACACATCAGTAGTGTCAAAAAAATGGATTCTACAAAAACACACTAATCAAGAAATAATCCTGAAAGCATATTACTGCATGTTTGTGTCTCTGTTCAATCCCATGGGGTTATGCATCGCGCTTATCGATTTTGCAGAGATTATGGAGCCCTGGCGCGGGAGGGGTTACCTTGGGCGACGCTCAGAGCAGCTTGGGGCGCATATTCCCGTTTTCTGGAAGAGTATGTGGCGTTTACTCTTGAACACGTCAGGTTAGGTTACGTTAGGTTACGGATAGGGTAGATTAAGGTTACCAAGTTATTTGAGGGTAACTTGCGTGGGAATCACAATGAGGGTATTATCGAGAAAATCCTATGGTTAGTTTCGGAGCTACAGCCAAGCGTCTTTACTAGGAAACCACATACGCGCATAGAGAACGGGAATATGCGCTCCGGGCACTGAGAGCTCTGCCGGCCAGGATATTCCCGTTCTCTAGAATAGTATGTGGTATGGGTATGTCTCGTGCCAATTACCGTTGTCAAGTTCGTGACGTCACATTAGGGTGGAGCTTAAGTGACTGATGGGCTATAATCTGTATGTTTTATTTAAGATAAGACTTATTAGATTGTTTAATTTTACCTAACTTAACCTAACCAAGACTATATATAGGATGTTAAATATATCACAGATTATAGCCCAACGATCACGTAAGCTCTACCCCCATGTGACGTCACGACTTTGGACAACGGTGATTGGCTAGAGACATTCCCATACCACATAGTATTCCAGAGAACGAGAATATGAAGCCTGGCGACAATAGTGCAGGTGGCGACTATAGTGTTATTGACGGTACAACTATCACAATTACTACCTCTATTACGCTTGCAACAGCAACTGTCACTACAACTATTACAATTACTACCTTTATTACTAGGTTCTATAATTAGTAGCTACCACTTCTTGCGGAGGGTTAGAAGAGTATTGAGGTGGTAGCAGTAATCGGTCCCCCAATAAAACCTGATCTTCCGCCATTTTAACCACAGTCACAGCCAGTTATATCGATTACTAATATAGGAGGAATTTGCCTTCAATCATCTATTTTCACGAGGAGAATTTGCATAAAGAATATTGCTATAGTCTATTTTTTTAACAAGGCAAAAAATCCATTCTATTTATGGTCTCATGCTTAAAATTATGCCTATGTTTACCTGATAATATGGTTAACTATGATAAAATACAGCATAAATTTAGAAGAAGCGTAGTATTCCCTTCTCCTGGCATCAAATATCTGTCAGTAAGCAGCAAGAGGTCAGGATTTTTTGCCTCGTTAAAAAAAATAGACTATAACCACAGTAGGTACAATATATTTTTTTGTGAATAATCATTTACGCTGCACGCACGCCGCCCTCTCATTGTCCCATCAGCCGCGGTGCATTGCAAGCAGTCGTCCATCACCGGAATTACAACTATTGTATTACTTGCGTGGTTGGTCGGGCTAAATGGACTCAAAGTAATTGATTCTCCTAACATTCTATCTGTAATTTTCCAACAGCAGAAATCAATAATCATCAAAATATGGATTTCTGTTTACCCCTTGAGACCCAGATCATAATTTCCATTGTAATTTAGGTACCATTAGACGATTTTTATTGACTATAAGCAATATTTTATAGCTATGACCTGCTTAGTATCCTTGTCGACTAGTTAATTTGGTTTATTTAGTTACTTTTCGTTATTTTATGGTTAACTACAGACGATTTTTTTATAGCAAGGAAAGATCTGGGCGTGAAGGGGTTAATTCATCAGGCTACAGAGTTAATCGATTTTGTACATATCCTTTCTTCTTGGGGCAAGGCACATCGCAAATGACATCAATAAGACTCATTTATAAAACTTCTTCGCAAGTGACGAGCACCGGTTACCTGGTTTTATAGTTTTTTTTTTCTTTTCCGGTGATAAGCGAGTAGCAACGGATCTCGCTCTCGTTCGTTGGCCTCGTTCTATTTCGGTACGTACGTATATGAAAAGAATCCACAGAAGTGTTTCCTTTTAAAGATCAAATAGCACACACACACACACACACACACACACACACACACACACACACACACACACACACACACACACATACACACACATCCATTCAGCGTTCCCCAAGCATGACATACACATACTCATCTATCAAACCATACATTTATTATATACTCTATCTATATCACTTATCTATTTACACTAATCTATCCATTGATCTATTAATGTGTCTCCCTGGCTATTAACCCCTTCACGCCCAGATCTTTCCTTTGCTATAAAAAATCGACCGTTGTCAGCCATAAAATTACGAAAAGTGACTGAATATACCAAATCACTTAGTCGAAAAGGATACTAAACAGGTCATATCTATAAAACATTGCTTATATTAATTAAAATCGTCTAATGGTACCCAAATTACAATGGAAATAACGTTCTGGGCCTCAAAGGGGTTTATGCATCACCCTCTCTGCATCCACCCACGTAGGCTTAGGCCCTTCAATATGCCTACATTAGCTACAGATCAATGGCTTCCAATAAAAAATTTCCTCCTGGGTCCCCGGATTAGAATGCAAGGGAGCGTGAAACGATGTGGAGCAAAACTTTTATTAATCTTGCAATAAAGCAATTCCAGGGGCCAACGTCACGGGATTTTTCTTTAGAGGATGAACCATTTTATATATTTTCTGACCGCCAGCAACCCCAACCCTCTCCTCCGGTCCGCCTGCGTCTCCGTCAGGCATGTAATGGTCTTGGGAATATTCCTCGTGGGCTCCTGAGTTGAAAGGTTTGCCCAATTAAACTTCTTCAGCCACTGCAGCTAGACGAGGAAGACCGCGAGACCAAGTTTGCTGCGGTGTTTCAGGAAAAAAGTTCGCTAAATAATGAGTGTCGTTGTATTTAGGGTGATCAGTAAAGCGGCGATCGCAAGGGACGCTTTCCTTTCAACGGTCAATATTAGGTTACAGTAATTTTGATGGGAAATCTCAAGAGCTACGTCTCCAAAGAAATATTCCTTACACATATATTAGTTTGTGAAAGAATTTTTTTTTTTATTAACATAAATAGTCCAATAGAGTCCTTCAGGCTAGGTGAGGTGAGGGGAAAGGCTTGTGTAGTTCAGGGAAGATTAAGTTAATTGTTATTTAGAATAAGTTGAAAATTAACAAATAATCTAAAGTACCTTAATTTTACAGAGTCTTTAAGGACCCTGTATTTAAAAAGTAGAAATAGAAGAAATCAATAATCGAAAAGGGAGTTTGGATAGAAAGAGAAGGGCATTGGAAGATAAATAAAGCCTATAAGAAGTTGAAATAAGGAAGGAAGGAAAGAAGAGGCAGAGAGGAGCTGTCTGAAGTAGGAGAAGTGTTTGAGTAACATAAGAAATACATTGAAAATACACGCAACTCAAGGCAATACAAGTAATACAAGTAAGGTAAGAAAGTAATATATAATAGGATTAAATTATAACTGTTGGATCGTAAATTAAGGAAGAAATACAGAAAAATCTGGAATATGGAGTCAAAAGGGATGATGGTCAAGGCCTTTTCCAGCGTTTTATTATTTTGTCATTATATTTCACAACACTTGGGTTTTAATGAATTTCAGTGTATCAGATTGTAAGAAATATAAGGAAGGAGTCTCATAACATATATGAGATAAAGGATTACTGATTGCAGCATCGGATAAAACTCATCAACCTTTATAACTTTACTTCTACACATGTTTCCTCCTGGACTAATAATAATGACGCATGGGTAATGTAGGTAAGGAAAGGTAAGGAATCACCCCGCTACTTGTGTCCTATACATTCCCAACCTAAGGCATACAATATGAACTTATGATTACTTGATGATTACTTGATTAGGCCGATGTCATATAGCATAGAGACTCATACCAAAAATTTATGAAAAAATCTGAATGCAGGAGATAATTTTTTGGTGCGAGCAGAATGGCATCACAGAGCAGCAATCTTCCATAAGGATCGATACACTGCCTTGATTTCCTTAACAAAGTCAGTATATAGTGAACAGTTATATTAATTACTGACTTTGCCTTGAGCTATGTGATGTTTTTGACATACGTAATTCTGCTGTGCTTCGTATTTTGTTTATTAGTTACGATTCATAAATACAACGTTTTATCATTACATTACATTGTGTTTTCTTTCTGTGTACCTTCGGGTGAAAATCAAATTATTATTATTATTATTACGTGAACCTGGTGCTCTTGTTCCTTCCGCGATTTCATTACAAATATTAAAACATTTACAGAAGTGCCTCGTGCTTTACAAATCATTTTAATTATTCTACATACATTATTAATAATTCTTGCACGCGTGGAGCAAAATGTATACCAGGATTCCATCATAGTTTTCATTATTGTTACAACATATATGATAAATAATGTGTTTAACCCCTTCACGCCCAGATCTTTCCTTTCTATAAAAAAATGCCTGTTGTGGAGTCATAAAATTACAAAAAGTAACTAAATAAACCTAATGAGCTAGAGGACATGGATACTAAACAGGTCATATCTATAAAATATCGTTTATATTCACTAAAAATCGTCTAATGGTAGCCAAATTACAATGGAAAAAATTACGCTCTGGGTCTCAAGGGGTTAACGAAGCAAGGCAACAAGGCAGCCTAACAAAGCAGGGTTGCCTTCTAGAAATATTTTACCCACTGTTTTTCTCACGTTTTACATATTTTCTTAGTTCCACATCAATGATTGCCTGAATAACCGGATCAATTATAATGATCTGACTCTAATTTTCCCAAGGTTGCGCTATCACTTATTTACTAAGGACTTCACCGTGTCTTGTAGCAACACATTCACGCCATGTAAGGAATCGCCGCGTCTGGTCCGATCAACGACATGTTTTTCGTTGAACGTGAGAAAGGAAATTCTTGCCGCGTAACAGTCTTAACCCCTTGAGGCCCAGAACGTAAGGCGTTTTCTGCGGGGATCCTGATTGCAACCGAAAATTTTTCGGTTGCTCAAATTTCGATCCCTGTTCAACCATCCAGGGAAGATGATTGGCCCGACCCGCAAACATTTGTTGTTGTTGTTGTGACCGTTTGCAACCGAAAATTTTCCGGTTGCAACCAAAAATCCCCCGCAGAAAACGCCTGTAATTTCCATTGTAATTTGGCCACCATTAGACAATTTTTAGTGAATATAAGCAATATTTAATAGATATGACCTGTTTTGTATCCTTGTCGACTAGCTAATTTGGTATATTTAGCTACTTTTCGTAATTCTATGGGTAACAACAGACGATTTTTTACAGTAAAGGAAAAATCTGAGCTTGAAGGGGTTAAGATGAAGAATATTTAAGCGTGCTAGAGAAACGGTACTTAAAAAAAAGGAGAGCATCAATAGTGTATATAAATGTATGAAGTAAAGTTCATTACACAGAAAAAAAAGAGAAAAAGGAGGTTAGAGAAAAAGTGATTAAGTTAGGAATTAAATTTATACTTCGTCCTCATTATATACACTTCACCTCTCCTTTGATTATTACAAGGACGTAGAATATTTATTGATTCCCGTTTTGATGCCGTAATTTAGCCTTATTGTATTGAAAAGGGAAAGAGAAGTATCGCTGCCCATACACAGAGCCTCTGCCATGGCCTCACCCGCCCCTGCAGTGCCCCTGGGAGCCCCTCGTGAGCCTCGACGCACACACCATAGCTAAATAGGCTGGCGTCAAGGGATAGTCACTCCTCAATTAACTGTGATCCCTAACTCGAAGGTCCTATCGTCTTATACAGCAGGGTGTTGCGTCACCTGCCATCCTGTGTGTCTGCTGACGAGAACCTGATCACGACGCCCTCCATCTTCACATCGATGTCACCGCGCATTCGATCTATATTTTCTATCCATCCATCTATATTATCTATCCATCTATCTATATTATCTATCCATCTATCTATATTATCTATCCATCTATCTATATTATCTATCTATCTATCTATATTATCTATCCATCTATCTATATTATTTATCTATCTATCTATATTATCTATCCATCTATCTATATTATCTATCTATCTATATTATCTATCTATCTATATTATCTATCTATCTATCTCTATTATCTATCCATCTATCTATATTATCTATCTATCTATCTATATTATCTATCTATCTATATTATCTATCCATCTATCTATATTATCTATCTATCTATCTATATTATCTATCTATCTATCTATATTATCTATCCATCTATCTATATTATCTATCTATCTATCTATATTATCTATCCATCTATCTATATTATATATCCATCTATCTATATTATCTATCTATCTATCTATATTTTCTATCTATCTATCTATATTATCTATCCATCTATATATATAATCTATCCATCTATCTATATTATCTATCCATCTATCTATATTTTCTATCCATCTATCTATTTTTCTATCCATCTATCTATATTATCTATCCATCTATCTATATTATCTATCTATCTATCTATATTATCTATCCATCTATCTATATTATCTATCCATCTATCTATATTATCTATCTATATTTTCTATCCATCTATCTATATTATCTATCCATCTATATATATACATTATCTATCCATCTATCTATATTATATATTCATCTATCTACCTATCTATCTACCTATCTATCTATCTAAAGGATATCTATCTATCTATTTAAAGGATTACCTCACGTCCTTTGACTTTAAACGTAACATCTGACACGTCAAACTTTGCTTTCATGGCGAACGTTTTAGATGACCATTAAGACAATAATCTGTAATACGCGTGCATGCTGGCTGCTCGTGCGAGGCTTCTCTGAAAGGCTGGCGCACTAAAGTGACCTGAATTAATACGATTTTTGAGCATAGAGTGCAATGAATATGATCAATATGTTTCAAAGAGACTCACTAATTCCAGACTAATATCATAATTTTTTAATTGGAGGATCTTTGAATATTTGATACAAATAAAAGCTTTTCACAAAAACATTTGCTGTAAAGTACAACATACTTATATTGCGTATTTATGTAGTAGGTACCATACATACGTACCTGCGTGCCTTAACCTCCATTAGATTTTGAAACACTCGTACTCTACTTAAATCATAAATAATAAATTCATCATTTGAGAGTGACTACATATATTTTGCAGTGGTACGAGTAAGAAGGAACACTGTGGGATTAGTCCTTGAACATCTGACACCTCAATCCTTTCGTGAGCATGGCATTTTTCCACACAGAGAAAAAAAACAGTATTGGGCAGTGTGTGTGTGTGTGTGTGTGTGTGTGTGTGTGTGTGTGTGTGTGTGTGTGTGTGTGTGTGTGTGTGGTGTGTGTGTGTGTGTGGTGTGTGTGTGTGTGTGTGTGTGTGTGTGTGTTGTGTGTGTGTGTGTGGTGTGTGTGTGTGTGTGTGTGTGTGTGTGTGTGTGTGTGTGTGTGTGTGTGTGTGTGTGTGGTGTGTGTGTGTGTGTGTGTGTGTGTGTGTGTGTGTGGGTGTGGTGTGTGTGTGTGTGTTTGTGTTGTGTGTGTGTGTGTGTGTGTGTGTGTTGTGGTGTGTGTGTGTGTGTGTGTGTGTGTGTGTGTGTGTGTGTACTGTGTGTGTGTGTGTGTGTGTGTGTGTGTGTGTGTGTGTGTGTGTGTGTGTGTGTGTGTGTGTGTGTGTGTGTGGTGTGTGTTCACTGTGTGTGTATGTGTGTGTGTGTGTGTATGTTCACTGTGTGTGTGTGTGTGTGGTATGTTCACTGTGTGTGTGTGTACATATCTACTTGCATATATATTTATCTATTCATCTATCTATATGCACACGAACACACGAACACACACACACACACACACACACAGCACCCCCCCCACCCCCCCACACAGTGTATTTTCCAGAGCTTGAGTAATAATTAAATCTTACTGTGATTGTCTTCAGTGCCCATATTGCATAAACAATCCTACAAAGCGTTTCTAAACATATTTTGTAGCCTTTTCCTCATGTTTGTTCTTTACATCATCATGAGGTGTTAACGCACATACCAAGATCTTATTTGACTCATGGCTTCATTGGAATACACTCAGCGATAACTTGCAAGAGAACAAAATCTTGCCGAGAACTGTGTGCGTACTGTACCAAGTCTTCTTTAACCCCTTCACGCCCATATTTCCTTTGTTATATAAAAATAGTCTGTTGTTAGCCATAACATTAATAAAGTGACTAAATAAACCAAATTAGCTATTGGACAAGGATACTAAATAGGTCATATCCATAAAATATTGACTATCTCTATGTAACTACAATGAAATCGTCTGGCCTCAAGGGTAAACACCAAAATTTTGCACTCCAACCTTGATCAAACATCACGTCCTGGCAGCCCACCAGCAGGAGATAAAAACCAAAGAAGAAATTTTGAGCCTACAGGCGCTTAAGTCTAACCAAAAACAACCTTGAAACAAGGGACCAAAATAGCAGGACACTGATGCCTGAGCCTCAACGGAAAACGATTAAACAAAAAAACTTATAGCCTCAGCCAAGCACACAACAACAACAACAACACGACAACCACAAACCCACACAACACATATCACACAACCTTTCATTCTCTTAGCATGAGGATCTGGAGACCCTAAACTACCATAATGCAATCTAATGTCGATCTGATTCACAACACACACACACACACACACACCCACACACACACACACACACACACACCCACACACAGACACCCACCCACACCCACACCCACACAGACACAATCACACACACAGACACCCACCCACACCCACACACAGACACACACACACAAACACACACACAAACACACACACACACACACAAACACAGACACACACAAACACACACAAACAGACACACACACACACACACACACACACACACACACACAAACACACACACACACAAACACACACACACACAGACACACACACACACAGATACCCACCCACACCCACACACAGACACAGACACACACACAGACACCCACCCACACTCACACACAGACACACACACACCACACACACACACACACACACACACCACACTCACAATCTTGGGCATGTTATAGTATTGAGGGACAGTGGTAATGTTTGTCTGGGCCCTGAACATAAGTCGCTCCTATCTCAACTAAGTTATAAGGTAAAGAATAACTCTGACTAACTCTTTCTAGCAGATTTCTTAATATGTTCCCTCGCAATCCTTTGAACCGCCAGTAAAGAACTAAATTATGTATGTACTCAGGACTACTAACCCTTTCAGCATGTATTAGTTTACCTTGCTTAATACTTATGGCTATGAATATTACATGAATCACTACGACCACTTGGAACCCTTTAGTTTATTAATGGTAGGACACAATACATTATATGAAAAAACTTCTATTAAATAATTTCATATGAAGGATTGAAGGGCATGCAATCAGTTCGTAAGACTAAAAGTAATAATGAATTAGGGCAATGACGGGAATAATCGAGAATACGTGGTTAGAAAAGGGAATAGGTCTTTTACAATTATTCGTTTTTTTGGAATGTTTTTTACAATTATTCGGTTTTTTTGGAATAAGTTTTTTACAATTATTCGGTTTTTTTGGAATAGGTTTTTTACAATTATTCGGTTTTTTTGGAATATGTTTTTTACAATTATTCGGTTGTTTGGAATAGTTTTTTACAATTATTCTTTTTTTTTGGAATAGGTTTTTTACAATTATTCGGTTTTTTTGGAATAGGTTTTTTTACAATTATTCGGTTTTTTTTAATATGTTTTTTTACAATTATTCGGTTTTTTTGGAATAGGTTTTTTACAATTATTCGGTTTTTTTAATATGTTTTTATACAATTATTCGGTTTTTTTGGAATATGTTTTTTACAATTATTCGGTTTTTTTCCACATTACCTTCTAAAGTCTAAACGATATATGTTCGTTATGTTCGGTTTCTAATGAGTAATCTGCGTCGAACGAGTTCCATATATAACTAACGACCATTACGTCTCCCAAACTGTCCATATAAAAAAAAAAAAATTGAAGAAAAAAAATCAGCTTCTTATACAGCAAAATGGAAGGGATAAAGATCTAAAGAATACACAGACTAAATTAATGAGAATTTTGATGCATTAAAAACATGTCCAGATACGATGAAATATCCACTAGATCGTTTTCGGTAACCACATTATACCATCGAAATGATCACTCTATTATGGTATCTATATATCATGAAGACAGGCGATTCAGTGTTCAGAAATAGGGGCGCCTCATGTTTTATCCCAGACAAAGATCCTGGAAACCTATTCTAGCCTGACAAGGACAAGGTAAGATATGCACATTAACCCCTTGAGGCCCAGAACGTTATTTCCATTGTAATTTGGGTATCATTAGACGATTTTAATTATATAAGCAATATTTTATATATATGACCTGTTTAGTATACTTGTCCACTAACTAACCTGATATATTTAGTGACTTTTCGTAATTTTATGGCTAACAATATATGATTTTATATAGCAAAGGAAAGATCTGGGCGTGAAGGGGTTAATCCATTTAAGAATACAAAAAACGTCATGTGCTTGATAAAACCTGAAAATGAAAAACTGTATCGATTCATAAGATTTTGATATTTTTCTTTCAATCTGATGGTTTGTGTTCTTGGCAGCGCTGAGTGGATTTGTTTATTAGCCAATAAACGGGAATGATTACATCATTAGGAGCTCAGTTTATGATGATGTGCGTCCATTTAAGATCAATGACGCTGCACTTCCTTAGCAACTCTTGAACCATTGTTACTTTGTAGATAAATCGTTCAAATAATGGGTTTCTTGCACTCGAGATACTGTGAAAAAAAAGTTGATGGCGATCTTCCAGACTTACGCCACAGTGATATATACCACTACCTCGTGAACTTTAAAAGTATATATAATCCACTCTACCCGTGTCTACACTCTACACAGCTAACCCTTACACCCAGAACGTAATTTTCATTGTAATTTGACCACCATTAAATGATTTTAATGAATATAAGCAAAGTTTTTATAGATATGACGTGTTTATATCCTTGTCCACTAGCTAATTTGGTTTATTTAGTCACTTTTCGTTATTCTATGGCTAACAACATACGATTTTATATAACAAAGGAAAGATCTGGGCGCGAAGGGGTTAAGCACAACAAAAGTAGTAATACTAATGAGTTGTTACAGAGCTACTACTTCAAACTAATAGAAAATACACTCAGTGAAGGCACTGTGAGATATCCGGTCCAGCCCACGGCCTTCCTCAGGACCTCGAGGCTTTTGTTTGGCAAGTAAAATCATAAACAAACAAAAATAATAAAACTCTAGTACAAAAAATGCAGGATACGCAGAAAATAAAGGAAAAAATAACATTATCAGCAATGTACAGCATGATCATACGTATAATGTGGATGCTGCTTACAACGATATATATACCGAATAACTTATCACAGAAGCACTTAATTAATTCGTTTTAAGCGGAATAATCAACGAAAACTAATGCAATTTCGTAACTACATTAACTATATTATTTTAGCCTAATATTACGAGAAGGAAAAGTTTATAATTTCCACAGATCATTCGCTTATAGTATACTACCGAGAAAGAAGGGAGAGAAGAGAGAGAGAGAGAGAGAGAGAGAGAGAGAGAGAGAGAGAGAGAGAGAGAGAGAGAGAGAGAGAGAGAGAGAGAGAGAGAGAGAGGAGAGAGAGAGAGAGAGAAGAGAGAGAGAGAGAGAGAGAGAGAGAGAGAGAGAGAGAGAGGAGAGAGAGAGAGAGAGAGAGAGAGAGAGAGAGAGAGAGAGTATATACACCTGTGCTTGGGTTACCTATCATCGCAGTACTTCTTGACACACATCTGTAAGTTTCATATACAGACATCGTACACACGTGTCAAGCCAGTAAACACGTGATTCTTATGTACACATTGGTGCCATTCACACACACACACACACACACACACACACACACACACACACACACACACACACACACACACACACACACACACACACACACACAAACACACACACACACACACACACACACACACACACACACACACACACCACAACACAAACACACACAACACAACAATCAACACCACACGTCTACACATGACTGCAAAACACACCACATGCACATTAAGTAAGCAAACTTTAATCTAACAGCGCACACGGATACCAAAAACACACACTAACCAACCCACACTCACACACACACACACACACACACACACACAACACACACACACACACACACACACACACACACACACACACACAATGATGATCGTAAAATAACCATATCTCACCAGTCATCATGTCTTGTATATCAAAACACGCCGCCTCGTTCCTCTCATCTCCTCATTACCACTCAAAACATTGGATCAAATTACCTTCTTTATAATTACTTTTTAATTAATACTTACTCAAGTGGGAGGTGGTGGTGGAAAACAGGTGGTAATTAAGGTGACTCGAGACCCTCTTGAGCATGTACAACTTACCTGAAAGAAGAAATAAATGTTAGTATATTAAAAAGAATAATGCATTGTTTCTTATGTATGTAGCGCTGTTATGTATCTATACTAAAAATGATAAGGTCGACGTGTGGTTGTTATTAACCCCTTGAGGCCCAGAAACGTAATTTCCATTGTAATCTGGGTAGCATTAGACGATTTTTTGTGTATATAGCAATATTTTATAGCTATGACCTGTTTAGTATCCTTGTCCACTGGCTAATTTCGTATATTCAGTTACATTTTGTAATTTTATGGCTCCACAACAGACATTTTTTTATAGCAAAGGAAAGATCTGGGCGTGAAGGGGTTAACTATATCGACTCTACGTCAACAAGATACACTTTCAATGTCCGGTGGTGGATCAGGAATGTTTTGTTACATCAACCGAAAAAAATTTGGCTCTTTTTTCAATACAACAAAAAAGAAAGTAAGTGAATAGACCTGAGCCTAAAATAATTTTCTATACTTGACAGTGCTTTTTTATTACTAACTATCTAATTTATATACGTAATAACAAGGGTTACAGGGAGTTTCGTACACAAGTTGTTTCGTACCCAGGTTTTGTTAGTTGTTTCGTACACTGATTTTGAGTTTTTTCGTACATACCTGGTGTCGTTTCGTAACTCTAGTAATTAAGTTCAACTCTGAGCTGAGTGTACGAAACGACTATGGTTTCATATAGACTACGAAACAACTTTTAGGTGTACGAATCTACTGGTGTACGAAACAACTTGTGTACGAACTGACTGCACCCGATAACAAGTAATCAGGAAGGGAGGCAATATTACCGTATAGAGTTGAGGCGTTCCTAGAATAATTATCTGAACTAGTAAGACAAAAACAAGACTGGTAAAAGGAAAAAATTAGGAGCATCATTATCATAAATTTTCTGGAATAACAACTTCACTACTGTTAATTAAGTCAGCAAAACGACTAAATTAGCAACAGAGTAAAAAAATGAGTAATGCTTTATAATTTGAAGTAGGTAAACATAACAGAGGAAATACAGGTTTACAGGGAACACTATGCAGGCTAAGAGGATGGATGCAAAAAACGGGACAATAAGTTACAAATAAAGTTAAGTCTTGGCACCTGATAGAGAAGAGAGAAAGAAAATTGAGCTGTATTATAACATCAATCATCAGTACATCACATCATAGCAAACATCGTGCGTGTTTATAGATGTTTATTTACTGCACACACTAACTACCCTCCGAGTCTACCTTTACAACAGTGCCTTTTTGTTGCCCCTGGCCCGCCCCGCCCCATACCGCTGCGCCGCACTTTACTGGGGGATAACTTTAATCCTGCTCTGCGTCCCCTCCTTTATTGGCCACTTCTCACTCTATTACCGCCTCGTGTGTTGCATCCCCACCATGCCCCCACCCTGGCCCCCACCATGCCCCCACCCTGACCCCCACCATGCCCCCACCCTGGCCCCCACCCTGCCCCCACCCTGGCCCCCACCATGGCCCCACCCTGGCCCCCACCCTGGCCCCCACCCTCTGCCTCCTCCACCGATTTAACCTACTGAAATTTTCTCATCCAAGATTTCTTTGTTTGTCTTCTTAAATACATATATTTGTCAGTACGTCTCTCTCTCTGTCTGTCTGTCTGTCTGTCTCTCTCTCTCTCTCTCTCTCTCTCTCTCTCTCTCTCTCTCTCTCTCTCTCTCTCTCTCTCTCTCTCTCTACTTGTGTGTGTGTGTGTGTGTGTGTGTGTGTGTGTGTGTGTGTGTGTGTGTGTGTGTGTGTGTGTGTGTGTGTGTGTGTGTGTGTGTGTGTGTGTGTGTGTGTGTGCTGTGCGTGCGTGCGTGCGTGCGTGTGTGTGTGTGTGTGTGTGTGTGTGTATAGAAAGTGTATTTGTAGGTGGGTGCACGGTGATGTGTGTGTGTGCCTGCTTGCGTGCGCCGGCGTAGTGGACACAAAGCACAACAAAAAAACGAGTAAAATAATCCTTCTTTTATTACCTTTGCTTCCCTTAAACCTCCCCTCCCCCAATCCCTTTCCCCTCTCCTCCCTCCGTCCCCATCCCCGGCCCCGCAGTCCCCGCGAGCGTTGAGGGGCTCGCCGCGGCCCTGTTAAGGCAATGGGATGGCAATCTGGGATGGAAATTGAGTCACAAATGAGTTTTACGTCGACGGTGGAGCTTCAGTTTCTTCCGAGCGGCAACAGAACCTTTATACAGCTCGTGGAGGAGGCTCGGCCGGCATCCAAAGTACCTCGGGCAGTGAGACAATGACAGCAATATGAACAATAAAAATCTTACATTGCAGCCTTGAAAAAGAAATCACTGGAGTTCTTACCACTGGAGCTTCGGATACCTTAAGACTGCCATTACTGATACTAATTGCGCTATTGCTGGTGCGCAGGAACAGTGTGTGAGAAAGATAATTAAGTCTGCCGTTAGGTATAAATGTTCCTAGAAAAAAAAAGTCGTGAAGCTGAATGTTGGTTTGTCACGCAAGTCCAAACATAAACAAGTGAGGCACAACAAAACACACGACACAATTACTTGATAAAAAATGCGAACCTTACAATACTGTCTGCAAGAATGGATGGATGTAGGTCAGTGTTAAGTATGGATATAGGTGGATGTAGGTAGTGTTCAGTAACAGGAACTACCTCGTGTAGGTCTTACGGCCTCCTGTAGCTTCTTATTTTCTTATGTTCTTATGTAATCACCAAAATTATGCTGACATTTGTATCGTAACTCAAAAATATCCTTCGTCTCTACCACACATAATCTTCTAACAGGTGATCAAATAATTAAAACTATTAAGAAAACCACAAATTTTGACCAACACAAAGCAAACTTACTGGTATTGATCTTGGAAGAGAATGAGAGTCAAAAGCCATCTTATCCTTTGAGCTGCCGGCTGGTACTTTACACCACCATCGCCTCACTTCATAAAGACGCTAACAATTCAACTCCAGCATTTTCCTTTTTCCTATTCCCGCCATTTCTTGCACATGCAGTTTCTATCATCTTCACTTTCAACCTGACGATAAAACCAAGAAAATATTAGACGGGACGCACTAACTTCACCCAACGCACCTACTACTACAGCTATACGACGGAATTGGAGGAAGAGAGAGAGAGAGAGAGAGAGAGAGAGAGAGAGAGAGAGAGAGAGAGAGAGAGAGAGAGAGAGGGGGGGGGGGAGGACATGGCCCCTCCGGACTTTAGTTCAATCTTGGAACCGGTCGCGGCAGAGCTTGGAGTTAGTACTTGACCGTAGCCAATCAGCGTCTTGCTTTACCGAAGCGAGGTATAAGCTTGGAGTTAGTACACGTTGCCGTAGCCAATCACTGTCTTCCTTGAAAGTAGCGAGGTTATGTAACTACAAATATGGAGGAGGTTGGAGTTGAGACGACATGGGCCCACCTCGGCAGCGATAAGGTTCCAATACCTCAAAAAAAACATCTTTAATATTGCGGGGGTTTGACAAACCCATCAGGGTTAAGAAATATCTCAGACCACAGATGGAAGGAGCTACTACTCAAACCCTTAGAAAGAAAATGCATCCCAAGAGACAATCTACAACTACAATGCCTTGCCACGGAATGCCTGATGCCTCCTCAGCCCCCCAAGCTGGGCCCGCGCGTGTGGCGTGGGCCCGACGCGAGGCAGCCACCAGGGAGAGGCAATAGGCCGCGATGGTCCCTCAGAAGAATGTCGATGCCCGGGAGCCTCAGGGAAACCATAACGAGAAAATGCCTCCGACCCGTCACTATGGTCAACGAAACCCCTGGCGCAACCAGCGACGGGCAGCCTGCGCCGACAGGGACGCCGTGCGGCACCCTCGCATCATGACGTTGCCTACGAGAACGACGTTGTGATGACCGACCTTAGCGGGGACAGCGAGTCGTCCGATAATTGGGTCTATGAAAAGTGCGTCACAAGGTTCAATGGATCCCCCGGTGAGTGGGTCTATGACAACGAGGTGACGATGCTTGACGTGAGCGGCGGAGGCAAGTCTAACGGCGAGGGTGTCTACGCCAACGAAGTGAGCATGGTAGATGTAACCAGGCAAAGTGAGCCCCACGGTAAGAGGATGTTCGCCAACGAAGTGAGCATGGTAGATGTAACTAGGCAAAGTGAGCCCCACGGTAAGAGGATGTTCGCCAACGAAGTGAGCATGGTAGATGTAACCAGGCAAAGTGAGCCCCGCGGTAAGAGGATGTTTGCCAACGAAGTGGACATGGTAGATGTAACCAGGCAAAGTGAGCCCCGCGGTAAGAGGGTGTTCGCCAACGAAGTGGACATGGTAGATGTAACTCTGGAAAGTTATCCCCGCGGTGAGATGGTCCACCAAGATAATGTAACTAGGATGGAGGTGAGCGGGGAGCGTGAGTCTCGCAGGTCACAAAAGCAAAAGCTGAATTATGAGCAAGAACAAATGCCTACTAGCGCCGCTAAACGTTCCAAGGTAAACTTTAGCTCACCGAAAAGTGATGTAAGGGCAGTGGAGCGCCAGAGGGTCAACCAGCACTTCAAGACGGGAATTGTGGCACCTTGCAGTGTGCAGAAGCGGCACATTCCCGCACATGACAAACCCCCGCGGCCACGACGCCTTCGCTTCAGACTGGATGACGTGCCTCACCCCGTCAAAGACCGGGAATTCCTTTATTATGATTATCATAAACTGAACATGGGCACGTTGCAACAATGGGGTGCCCGCCTCGAGGCGCTGCACAACGACCAGGAGGCGTTCCAGAAAGATGTGCAGGCCATGGCGGCAAGGCGAGGCTTCATACATTCCGGAGACACGCGCATCACCTTACTACATCAAGAAAGAAAAGAAAGCACGCCTGCGTCAGAGAAAGGCGTTCCGGAAAAGCAAAAGTGGCAAGTTCCCTCCCGGTGGGTGCAACGTGTGCCCGTGGAGCGCGGCACATCTTGCCAAGAGGATGTTAACAAGCTTGGTCCTCAAAAACGAAAGCTACAGAACATTTCAGTAACTGTTATGCAGCAAGACACTTGCAGGTCTGGAGAACAAAAGTTCCCTTACGAGGAGGAAATGGAAATAGAAAATACTTTCCGTGCTGCTAAACGAGCGAAAGTAAATGACACGAAGAAAAGAACGTCAAGCAAACTACAGTGGAGGCCGCCCTCCCCTTGGAAAAACAAGGATTCCGACACCACAGGTACAAGGCTCAAAGGATGCAGGTCCAAGAACACCCATTCGCAGATCCCCGGCCGATCCAAAACACTACAAGTGAGCCTATGGAATGGAAGTCGTCC
Organism: Chionoecetes opilio; assembly: GCA_016584305.1. Taxonomy (NCBI): domain Eukaryota; kingdom Metazoa; phylum Arthropoda; class Malacostraca; order Decapoda; family Majidae; genus Chionoecetes; species Chionoecetes opilio. The sequence continues at coordinate 180,319 of JACEEZ010001085.1, read as the reverse complement.
TCCCAGTGGAGAAACATACTCTACCGCCAAAGATTCGAGGATTAGAACAATCTATAGGTTCCAGAGGAGCCACTCGTCGATACCTGGCAGGTTCCAACAGTCACACGTCACAGAGAAGAGAATGCATAACCGTCCTGCCAATGGAAGAACAAGGAACCCGGGACCAGAAATACGAGGGTCCGAGAAAACTGCAGGTCCCAGAGGACCCGCTCACTGATTCCTGACGCTTGCAAAAACTGCGCAGGGCTTTGATAGGAATGGTTGAAGAAGATTCACACTCTAAGCTAAAGCTAAAACAAGGAAGAAAACACGTTTAATG